>PVKA01005624.1:0-89213 GCA_004027165.1 Ctenomys sociabilis | reverse complement strand
TGTGCATTAAACCCTCAGCCGCACGCTGCCACCATATTTTCTTCCCATCATAACATCATGAAAGCCATTATAGCCCTTTGCAGTCAGAACAATTGAGGCAAATAGAGTGAAGGCCAGACGACTTATTTGAGGTCACATTTTGAAAGGCTGCCAGAGCCAGAATTTTTACAGTGGTTCTAAGGTAAGTAGCTTTAATGATTCCAAGGTCTCAGAGTGTCAAGATATGAGCCAGGACAATGACCCCTCTAGCAAAGAACATTGCTTGTTGTACCCCAGCTAGGATAGCACTGCTGCACCTGGCTGTGGAATTTTATCTCTTCAGCAAATGCCTGCAGTGTTCTGGATGCTTAAAATTTGTCATTGAGCTAAATAAACATGTCCCCCACTCATGTAGGGGGCTAATTGAAAATTACAAAAGAAATAGTTGTAAAATAAGGAACAACATAAGAGAAACCTAAGACATATGTAGATAAATTAAATACGGTGATAAAATGAGCCGGAGATAGGTTGTACTTCTCCAAAAGCCCTGAATATGGGATAAAGCAGGTCTGGAAGCACAGAACCTGCTGAGTTATGGCTGTCTGATTCCATCTCCAGTGGGAAGATTTGGGGCTAGGGAATAAAGTGGTCTTCTATAAGGTTTCTCTGGCTGCTATATGGACTTCAGAAATAAATGTTTCAAAGCTGCTGAAGTGTGGGTAAAGGTGAGCCAACCCCTGGTGGTGGAGGGGGAATGTGGAAAATCAACGTCCACTGGCTGCCTGGAGCAGGGTGGCTGCGGCAGATTCGGAAAGCTGTGCTCTGTGAAGAGCAGCGGTTGGCAGAGGAGCAATGCTACTGAGGCCCTGAGCCAAGCACTAGACCGACACAGCGTCAGGCTAGGAAATGCAGGGCAGTGCCTGTTCCATGGGGCATTCTTTCTGCCCTCAGCTCCATCCTGGCCCCTTGGTGTTGATTATTTTATTGATTTCTTCTTATGGAGAAGGTATTTTTACCTCCATGGTGCCAGGTTCTTTATCTATCATGGTGGCAACTCCATAGGCTGGCAGTGGCTTACAACAGCAATGGATGGAGTTCTGGGGCCGAATAGTCCTTACAGCCATGGATCACGTGGCAGTGACTTAACCTTTCTATACTGCAGTGTCCCCATCTTTGATCTTATCTGAGGATTGCTTAGGCTGCAGGTAACTGCAAGTACTAGACTGAATGACAGGGCGGTGTACTCTCTTCCATAACTGGAAGGGGCTAGCTGGGCAGCTGCAGGGGCTTGACTGGGTGCTGTGATCACTCCTCTGCTCTTCTACCTCCCTGTCAGTGGTGCTCTGGGGCTGGAGAAATGGTGGTTGCTGCAGCCATCAGCATCATCACATCCAGGGGGACAACATCCAGAGGAAGAGGTGGGCCCATGGTTTTAGAGCTCTTTCTCCAGAACTTCACAATGGCTTTCTCAGAGTCACTGGCCAAAATGGGGTCCTACGTTTGTATGAGCCCATGAGGAGGGTGGGATTACCTGGTCTGTTGTAGATTAGACAAGGAGTCTGGGATTACCTGGTCTGTTGTAGATTAGACAAGGAGTCTGGGGGAGGGGTGCAGGGCCGGGTGATGTCCAGTCAGCCACTGTGGCCACCGTCCTCCATGAGTGGATTGCTGTGGAGATCCACAGTCAGGTTCTGGGTATGATGCTTGGCACATAGTGGGTGTGTATCAATATTAGCTCTGAAAGTGATTTCTTAGAAGACCAGGCAGCTCGGTGACTATGACATCAAAGCCAGCATCTTTATTTCCTGTGTGGTCTCTGGTCTGAGCCCTGTCAACATGGACAACATGGAAGAAAGTACAGCAGAGTCTGGGGCTAAGTCACTCAGCTTCCTGAGGGCAAAGCCTTGGCTTCCCAGCCCCTCCTGAACCCTGCAATTCTCAGATGAACCCATGCTCAACACGATTTGTCCCTCCCTGAGCTTCCTCCAGAAGCTGCATGGAATCCAGGAGACCCTTGTTCCTCACCTCCCAGATCAGGATGTAGAGGCACAGCCCCCTGCAGAGCCGTGTTACTCAACTCTGTGGAATTTCTGGGAAATTCAGAGGCCTTGAGGCCATGCTCTGCCTTGAGCAGATCACCAGCTCTGAGCCCTCGGGCAGATTGTATCACCTTGCTGTCTCAATTTTCTTATCAGTGAAATGGGGTAATAAATCTCTACCTCATCGGCCTGTTCTGGCAGTGAAATGAGATCACATGGATGAAACACATGGCCCAGCAAGAAGGAATTTCTTGCCTTCAATCCATTCTTCTCTAGGGAGCTTATATTCACAAAAAGTAACCATTTATATTTGAAAATCCAATGTCATCTAGTCCAGTCACAATGTCATGCAACTGTCAAACTCTAGTTCCCATTCTCATTACCTCCCCATCCAAAAATCCAGTACTGAGATGTCATTCGCTAGCTCCATCTGCACCCCATCCCTGCCTTCTGTCTCTATGGATTTACCCATATAGGTAGAATCTTATAATAAGTGATCTTCTGTGTCTGGCTTCTTTTATCGGCAGTGAAGTGTTTTCAAGATCCATCCTACTATAGGATATAGTAGAACTTTATTTATTTATTCATTCATTCATTTATTTGGTACTCTGCCTGGATTTGTAATGATCCTTTTGTCTCAGTCTCCAGTGCTGGGATTGCAGGTGTGCACTCCCATACTCAGTGTCAGTGGCCAGCATGGCATGTAGTACTGGGATTGAACCCGGGTCCTTGCCCTTGCCAGCAGGTGCTTAGACTATCATGCCATCTCCCCAGCCCAGGCATGTCTTATCTTATGGATATACTTCATTTAAAAATGTTTTCATCTCTTGCTGGGAGTTGTGGTTGCTCTCATCTTCTGTTTAACAAGAATAATACCATTAAGAATCTGTGCCTACATGAACTTGAGTGTCTGTTTTCAATTCTTTAGGACTTGTTCCTTGGAGAGGATTTTTGTTGGCTCCAGTCCAACTTGTCGAGGAGCTGCCAGACTGTTTTCCAGAAGGGTAGCCCCATTGGATTTTGTTCTTGCAGCATCCCAGGGGTCGCTTTTCTGTGTCCTCACCAACTCTTGCTGTTTTCCGTACCCTTCTGGCTATGAAGTGGTATCTTGTGTTTCCTCTTCCTTCAGTCATGCACAGGAGGAGGGCTTTGCAGGCCCAATGACAGATGCTCATGAGAAAGAGCCCTGACACGTGGGTGAGCTGTGGCCCATGCTGCCTGTCCTCAAATGTGGCCTGTAAGCTCTCAACACCACTCAACTCTTGCGGGACAGGTGTACCTCTCCCTACTCCCATCCCTCCTTCATACTACTAGAGCTGAAACTCAGGGGGAAAGGGGTTCTCATTCCAGATCTGCTTTTCATCCTTCCTAAGTAAGGAAAAGCCAACTTCCAAGATGCTTCTTGAAGATGTTAGGATGGCCTACTTTGGGTTCCACATTTCCCACACCTTCTTGCTGTCCCTGAAAAGGCAGTGAGGTACAACTGCAGGGATTTGGGTGGAGCAAACGCTTTGGGTCTTTCTTCTCCTCCAGGCTGGTAATGAATTCCTGCTTTGGAGGATGCAGAGACTCAGGCCAGGCTTGGTGTGGGGAGTTTCCCACAGTTAGCTAGAAAGGGCTCATCTCTGTGTCCCTCCTTTGAGGCCTTCTTTGGTTTACTGGGATGCAGAAGGGGCACGCCCTCCTCAGGACTCTCCCTGTCTCCTGAACTTCTCTCCTGAGCATCAAGTCATCTGCACTCAACACCAGTGTGGGGCTGGAGGTGATCCCAGTCTCTGGTCTCTGGTCTACAGGCTGCTTCTCTGTCTGAGTCAAAGGGAACCCCCTCCCCTACCATCACATCCCATCCCATCCAGGGTGGAGGCCTGCTTGGGATTTTAAAGCTCCTGGTTCTTCCCCTGCTTCTGGCCACTGTTGCCACACTCCAGGTGACCTAGAAGATAAAGTGCAATTAAAGAGACTCTTCAATTAAAGAGCCTCACACACCTGTCCTCACATGGGAGATTAGGAGCCAGTGGCCTATGTGACAGGCCCCAGGCACTTCAGCCAACAGGCTCTAGTGAAAGCTCTGACACTGCACCTGTGACTTTATGAGTCTCTTCTACAGGGCCATGGCTGTCAAATCTGAGTATTTTGGAATACGCTGAGCCTTGAGAGCTTCCAGTAGTTCCCAACCCCATGGCGCCTGGGCTGGATGTGCTCCAGTGCCCCACCCTCTTCATCTCAGGACCCCAATGGATCAGCGCCTCTCCCCAAACTCAGCCTTTCCACATTTATGAATAATGCTTCACATCCCTGGCTGCCTTCTTGCCCTACCCAAGGCCCTGACACCTAAATTCCAGTGAGAGGTAAAATGGGTGGGACACAGGGAGGGAAGGGCGTGGTGCAACCACTCTCCTTTTGCAATATTCAGAACCACTTCTCCTTGCTTTCTCCTGGTCCCTTCCTTCCAATCCAGATCCCAGGGAGCAGGGCTGTCCTTTAACTGGCTTTATTCAGGGTGGCAAATCTAGTAGACTCAAGAGGAGAAATTCTCAGGCCCTACCTGACGAGGTCTCAAAATATCATTCATCCCCGCTGCCCTCTTTAAAAGCAACAGCTTCTTTCCCACACCATAGCAAATGTATTAACTTTAAAAAAAATCATTTTTGTCATTTATTAGTGGGGCCGCCCAGAAAATATGCTGGCAGAGACAGTAAGAAGGAGAAATAGAGAAAAACATCCTCAGCCCTACTATCCAGCATTAGCTACTTATCATCATCACCTTCATCATCACAATCACCATTTGTTGAATATTTACTTTTTTCCAAGTTCAGGGTTAAGACCTTCATATGGGTAACTTTATTTCATATTTACAATAACTGTAGAAAGCAGATGTTCTCTGCATTGTAAGGATAAAGAGATGGAAGCACAGAACACAGTTATATGAGTTGTCCAAGAGCACATATCTCATAAGATTCAAACCTCAAATCTGTCTGTCTGCCTGCCTGCCTGCTGAGCGCACCTTACCTCCCAAGCACTGTTCAAGCAAATATATTTACATAAAATATTTGAGTGGCAGTAACTGTAACTATTGTTTTGTATCCTGCACCTACTCCCTTGCTGAACAATAGATGATTATCATTTTTCCCATGACATGATCTAGCCTGTATAATATTGTTTTAAGTAGCTGCTTAGAATCTGCTTGTATACTTGTTCCAAGGTTTGTCTAACTAATGCCCTATTGTTGGTCAGGTAGGTGGCTTCTAGAGTTTTTGTTATTGTAAACAACACCACTTTGAATAGACCTGTGCTAATTTTCTTTTGCCCATGTTCACTGTAATTTCCTTAAGGCTGAATTCCCAGTCAGAGAGGCTGAGAGGTAGGAAGTATGCTCTTTGTTGTTGAAATGTCTGTAACATTTTTGAATCAATTACATATAATTTGCAAATACAAGTTATGTCATTCACAGGGAGAAGGTTGACACCTTTTCCAACTTGTTGGGGTTTGCGTAACCTAGAATTATAGGAGTTGTAAACAAGGTTCCTAATAACCCTAGATTATCTGTGGCTATTGTCAGGTCAGGTAGAGGTGGTAATTTTTTAAACAGATCACTGAAATGTGTCTGGCTACCTGGGTGGGTTCAAGAAGTGGGGAGGGCTGTGGGACAAGAACTAGGGTGTGACATTTGGATGGCTCCTGGGCAGTTTGGGGTCATTTGTCCTGGGGTCTTAGCTAGCATCTAGCAAGGATGTGACTCAGAGCCCCTGAGTCCCACAGCCCTTCTGGTTACATCACTGCCCCAGAGCAAGCTCTGGGGCTGCTGGGAGAAGATATATGGGACAGTGGAGGCGGAGGCCATGCAGGAGGAGGTAACAAGTCATGCCCTGTTCTTACAAGGCCGTGGGTGTCATTTCAACATGGTTATTATCTTGCTTTGGCTGCCAAAGAATACCAGCTGGTAATGGTGAAATTCACCAGAAGAATTTCTTCTGGGAAGTTGTTTACCAGCCCAACAGGCTCTCATTCCATGATTGTCAGGAGGGAGAATTTCCCCGTGTGAGAGACGGCCTGCCTCCTGCTGTCTCTGCGGGACCCATCTGGCCACATTCTCAGGCCATCACTTGCTTGTCCACATTACATGGCTTCCATTACATGGCTTGGGGAGCTGGCTGGAGGAGCTGTAAGGGTGGGGAGGTTTGTGGACACTTGAACCAGCTGAGCCAGGGAGGAGCCAGTTGGTACTTAAATCCAGTGGTTTGGTGAGATGTACGGCTCAGTGTCTATAGGTAAGTAGGGAAGAGAAGACAGTTCTTGCCTATGTGGGGGTGGTTTTCTTACATCTTTCTTTCAAACCCTGGAAGAAACTTGCTCAGGCTGAGGTCAGCATGATGGGTGAAACCCTATTGGTCTCTGTATGTGAGAGCTGTACAAGCCTAAGTTTTGTGTATGGTATGGGGGACCAGGACATAAGTCTCCTTACACAGTTCCTAATTCTTCTGCCCCCACCATCTCCCCAGCCCCATGGGAACAGGTCTTTTTTTTTTTTTTTTTTTGGTGTTGAGGGTCGAACTCAGGACCTTATGCTTGCCAGGTAGGCACTTATGCCATTGAGCTATCTTCTCAGCCTGGAATCAGATCATTTTTCAAGGAGCAATGTAGCACCAAGTCTTTTTTTTTTTTTTAATTTATTTTTATTTTTTTATATTTTTATTTTTATTTATTTATTTATTTTGCACCAAGTCTTAGGAGCCTTTTATTGAGCAGTTACTATATATCAGATACCACAATCAACACCCAGTGCATGCTATGTATTTCATTCCCCACTCATCCAGCAAGGTAGATCCTGCTACACATCTACAGAACAAATGTGCAAACTCAGGCCAGATGAGTTTGTCATTTGCCACAAGTGACCCAAACGTATAACTTGCTCTTTAGTCCTAGGCTTGTAGGAACCCAGACTTCAGACTCTTGACAGTTAAGGGTTTAAGGTTCTTGCTCGCATCTCCTAGCAGAGAGTTATAACCTACCTAAACCTCCACTGCTGACCTATAATTGCTCTTTCTTTGTGATGTCTGTTTATTTGTCCTGCTAGAAGGAGAAGCTCCTCAGGGTCAGGGATGTGTGACTCATGCTTGTAGCCCAGCATCTGGCTCAGAACTGGCATATGGTAGGTGTTTAATAAAGGAATCTAAAAATTATAATAACTCAGTGGGACTTCTGTGTGTTTGTTGGCCTTAGCTTCTAGAAGCTTGTTCTGGAACGTTCAGAAGATACAAAAAGTTCAAGGCATACACAAACTCTCCAGACAGACTAAATCAACACTAGTGGTTTTCTTGCATGTTTCTGATAAATGCCCTTTTCTTACTTGATATTCTTCCTTTTGATTTTTGTGACTTTCTGGAATAACACCATGTTTCTTATTTGTAATATTTCTTGATCTTCACTCCTACCCTACGAGGTAAGCATAGGAGGTATACAAGAAGGTTGATTTATAGACAAGCTCCCTTGATGGTGGGAGGAGATTTCTTTTCAAGTCCAAGGTCTCACAGGGGCTCAAGGAGTGGGGAAAAGTCTGAGCTGCCTGACACTCCAACCTGGCCCATTCTCTGGGTGCTAGAGGTGCCTCTGGCATCAATCAACTCTCTCTGTAGGGTGTGTCTGGTGTCCTAGGGAGGATCAGAGTCCAAGGGTGACTGTCTTCTCTGAAGAGCTAGTCTTGTCTCATACACTGCAGCTTTTCTCCTGATTAGGCTGATTCCCGTATGGAAACTAAGCAGCCTTTGGAGAATTCCCATTGGCTCTTTTTAACACCACTGCATCCTAAGTGCAGAAACAAGCTAAGGTCAGTACAGCTTCTGATCATCTCAAGACTGGGTCCAATTAGAGTTCAGTGTTTCACTGTAGCCAGGGGAGGTGGGCATTGATTAGAATTATCCATCCTGCCCTAGCCATCCTCACAACACCTGGGCGGGTCGGGAGATCTTTCTGCAAGTCTGATAACTGGGAAGAGAGGGACGGTATGGACAAAATGCTGCAGGCTCACAGAGTTCTTAAGCTTGTGTCTGTGGGAGCGTGAATTTTTCCAGGATAAGAAATAAAGATGTGTAGAGGGAAATGCTACTTAGAAGCATTGAGGTGTAGTTCAGTGGCAAGGCTCTTACCTACATGTGTGAGACCCCAGGTTCCCTCACCAGCACTACAGAAAAGAAAGACAGAAAAAAAAGTAGGAAAGAAAAGAAAAGGAAGGGAAAGGAAAAAGGAGGAAAAAAGCAGCATTAATGGCTTCCAAAGAGAATCAGTCTTGTTAATTAGATTCCTAGGGAAGGGACCAGCCCAAGGACTCCCTGGTATTCTGTTCCTACTTTTCTGTAGGAAAGACAAATCCACCTGGTTGCTTAACTACTGTGTGAGTCACTAGAGTAAATTTTGAAAAGAAAAATAGAAGGAGCTGATGCTTAACCCCTTGGCAACTCTTTCCATGCAGGTGTGATAGCTGTGATGGGGGCAAGGGTTAAGACAAGAGTCACCTCCTGTGCTCGCTTTGCCGGCTGGTGCTTCAGGCAGGCTCTGCCCACCCCCTGGGATCACAGCCAGGCAAAGCTGGCTGGTGACAGGATGCTGCTGAGCCGCTCTCCAGTGTCCTCCCAAGGACATGCCCAGTGTCCAATGTGGCTCCCTGTCAGGTAGTGAGTTCAGGGCAGAGAAGAGTGCAGCGAAAGGCACTGGCTGCCAGAAGCTTGCCCCGGCAGGTGGGGGCTCCTGGCCTGGCTGTCAGGGGCTGCGGGAGGCTGTTGCGGCGTTAGCATGCAGCTCCGTCTCCTGAAGAGCTTGTAGTGAGGACAAGGAGAGGCAGCAAAGGGCCACCATCACTTTCCAGTGGCACGTTCATTTTCTTGTGTTTCTCAAGGGTGAGGAGGGATTTTACACTTGTTTTGTTTCGTTGATATACACTTCACAGATTGCAAAAATCTACCTCTTGATAGTATACAATTCAGTTGATTCCTAAGATTATGCAGCCATAATCACGGGTGAGCCTCATCAGTCCAAAAGCAAGATTCACTGCCCCCACCAAGGCATTTCACGGCCACTAGTGGTTACTTTCCTTCCCCTGCCTTTTAGACTCTGGAAAACAACGATATACCTTCTGTCCGTCTCCCTGGTTGCACCTATTTTAGACATCAAAAGTATGTGGAATCATACAGGACACAGTCTTCCGTGATTTGCTTCTCTCCTTTGGCATAATATTTTCAAAGCTTATCTACACTGTAGCCTGTACCCATACTTCATTCCTATGGATGAGTAATATTCCAGGCACACACATAATCTATGTTAGCTCTTCATCAATGGATAGGTGTTCGGGCTGTTTTCCCTTGGGCTATTATGAACAATGTGATGATTAGTATTTGTATAAAAATTTTTGTTAGAATATATGTTTCTAGTGTTCTTGGGATTATCATTGGGAATGGAAATTCTGGGTCATGTGGTGAGTCTATATTTAACCTTTTTGAGTAACCTCCAGACTACTTCCAAAGCAGGTGCACCATCTCACATTCTCGTTAGCCATGGACAAGGGTTCCCATTTCTCCACATCCCAGGCAACACTTCTCATTGTTTGTTGTTTGGTTGTAGCTGTGCTGGTAGGAGTGAAGTAGAGTCAGGAGATATGCAGAGGTGGTACATGAAACTCAGTGATAATGTGGATTGAGGGAGAGGAACTGGGATGGTAAGAATGTCCCAGGTAACATTTGCCTGTCTTACAAAAACACTAAGAAACCTGTTGGAAGCCACATGTATTGATCTTTGCCCCTCATGTAGCCCTAAAACCTAGCACAAGTAGATGTTCAAAGCTTACCTTGAATGAATGATTGACCGACTTAATAAATGAAGTTCCTAGTCATAGGGGACCTGCTTGAGTGGATGAATTAGGAGAGAGGCCAGTGTTTTGTGTATTTCAGGAAAGTAGTGCTCTCTTTATTGCCATGGCCCTGGTCTTTGCAGATAGGGGAAAATGCAGCAATCTTCTTTCTTGCAAACAAGGGAGAGAGGTTAATGAGAAGTCAGAGTAGGAAGGCCGGGGCCTGCACAGTGCAATAAGCAGGGTATAAATTTTGGAAAACCACCCTTAGGTTGACAGTTTCTGAAAGGCTTTGTCACCCACCAAACTGTTCTCCTATTGCACTTGACTTCCCAAGTCTTCCCTCCATGGGACCATTTAGTTTCAGGTCTGTTCTCTGGTACCACCTTAGATCTTTTTTTGTAGACACCAATGGGATTACTGCTTTCCTTATTAAGAGAGAGGCAGCCTTTTGGCTGCTGGGTATCCCCTGAGGAGGACTCACTGCTTGTTCCTGGTTTTGTATGTAGTGCAGAGGATGAGGAGCTGGAAGCCTGAGGGCTCTGCCTCTCCTTGAGTTTCTTCATCAAGGAGAGGATATGTGCTGGGAAACCTACTCAGAACATGTTGTCTAATATAATTATTTTATATTATTATATTAATAATAATATAATGTCTAATATAAAAATTTCTGGAATAATAATAATGATAATTATTATTATTCCAGAAATTTAATGTGCCAATTCTACCAAAAGAGTTTTATATAATATCGCAAATACTTTCTCCTTGGAGGTCATCTTCTTCCAAACTTCTGTTACTAGAGGAACAGAGCATAGAACGTGATTGATTGGCTTGCCTTCCCAGCATTCTTTGCATCTAGAGGTGGTCATGTGATCTAGCCTGGCCAATGATATATAACAGGAAGTGTGCTGGTGCTGGAAACTTTTTTTTTTTGGTACCAGGGATTGAACTCAGGACCTTGCACTTGCCAGGAAGGCTCTTATGTTGTTGAGCCATCTCTCTGACCTTGGACACTATTTTTAAAAGAAGAGAAATGTGAGAAAGAAAGCCCTTTATATGGAAGAAATTTTATTTTTCATTTAGGGCTGCTGTAACCACCTTCCAACCATAAATCCAAGACCCACTGAGCTAACACTGGAGTGGCTTACCCTAACACCTAGCTACGTGAGGAAAATACATTCCTCTTTGTTAATGCATAGGAGTTTTCTCTTCCTTATAGTTAAAAAATTGTAGTTGGCAAACATGTATTTGCTGATTAATCCTTATCATTGCCCTAAGGAGGAAATGTACTTATTTCCAAACTAGATGAGAGAATTGATGCTCAGAGAAGATAAGGTACTTGCCCAGTGTCACACTGCTTGACTAATTGGTGAGTCAGAATTTGAACTCAGGTCCACCCTTCTTCAAACTCTTTGTATTTTCGTTGATCCAAACCTCTGGCCTCAGAGAGGGAAAGGATGAGATCTAAGGCTTGACAGAGGTTTTTTCAGAAAGAGAAAATGTATATTGGCCTTTCTAACCTCCAACTGTGTCATGGGTCATGCAGGCTGATGTTTGTTCTGTTCACCTGATATCAGCAGCTCTGTGCCTTTCTGTGATATAGGCTCACAGCTGTCTGGTGGCAGTGAGGGATATTTTCACTGGGGTAAAGTGAAAAAGCATGGCCATGAGCCCCGGCTCTTCCTCATACTAGCCCTAAGACCTTGTTCTTGTCCCTGAGAACCTTGATTATTCATTTGTAAAACACAGGAGACACAAAACCCATATCCAGCTACCACTGGCACTTTATTTTTACCTAAAAATTGAAGTGTGCCCTTGGTGTCTAGTTTAGAGATAAAAACATGAATACAAAGAGAAAATATTTCTCTGGTTCTCCAAGTTGCATTGTTCAGCTTACCTTCATTTTCCCACCTGGAGGGTTTTTACCTCTCTCTTATGTGTCACTCCCTGGGCCTTTCTTCTCCTGCCTGGTGGGAAGCATGCCTAGTTCCTGATGGAACTGACAATAGTTATTCAGTAGATAGCAGTGAGTCTGCCTATCCTGGGTTGGTTAAAAAATGGGTTGGCTTCCTACAAAAAAGTGTGCTCCTGTATTCAGAACTGGGAACACATGTTGGACAGAAAAGTCTCCAAAATATATCCTCGCTTGCATTTCAGGGGGTATTAATGGGGTAGACACCTTCAGGGTGGATGTGTCATAGTCACTATGATTTGATGCTTACCAAACTCTAGTGGCCCTCTTCCCAGGACTTGCCCATGTCCTCTTGGAATCCCATGGTCTGTTACTTTTTCAGTGGCACATTGTGGGGGTGAGGAGCAGGGTCATTTCCACCAGGGCAGCCTTTCTCCATCACCCCAGGCTTTGTCCCCACACTCCATATGACAACAGCAGTGTGGCCTGGGGTAAGGCTCTCTAATCTTATTATTCATTCATCAACCAGTGGATGAGAACAGGCTCTGGATTGAACTCTGCCAAGGAAGCAGGAGAAGCCTTCTCCATTGCTGTGAAACTAGGCTTAGTTCAAGCACAATAGGTGTGTAATTTAAGGTTTTGTTGAGCCAAAATCCAATCACATACTTGACTGGTGGATCACAGAGACCCAGAGACTAAAAGAATGAGATAATTCCACCACACACAAACACTGGGATTTGGCTTTGACTTAATGACAAATGTGTGACCAACCTTACACTACGGAATTCTCTCTCTCTCTCTCTCTCTCTCTCTCTCTCTCTCTCTGTTTTTGTGCATTTCCACCTCCTTCCTCTTTCCTCCCTCCTCTACTCTCCTTGACTTCCAGGGGTAGAATGGGACTCAACAATCCTGAGAATCCAGACACAGGGAGGAGGCAGGAGAAAGCTGTTTCAATGGTGACCATTGGGTATGGCTCACTCAGTCCCCCGAGCCCTGTGGATTTCCTCTGGACATAGCCCACACTGCAGTTTATTAGCCCAGATAATTGCACATTTGTTCCCCTAGGAACACAGCTCTCCAGGGCTGAGCACAGCATCACACATATCATAGATGGCGGGCAAATTTGTGGTAGCTGAATATAGTCAGGTGACAAATGGCTTCTAGAGCTGGATTCATTCTAATTCTGCACTCTTAGTTCTTCTGCTCCAGGAATGGTTGGAAAGAAGACAGCAGGCAGGAGAGGTGCATGGTCATGATCATTAACTATTTCCTTTATGAACTCAATGCTTTCTTTGTAGCAAATGTTGTTCAGTGTGGGGTGGTCAAGAACTGGCAAAAGAAGTAGACTACCTAGTGTTGAGTGATGTCATAGTCACTTAATTTGAGATGGCACAATAAGCAGATGAGCTCAACTCAAATACATTTATTCAACCAGCATTTATAAAATACCAACCATATGTCAAGAACATACTCAAAACTGATGAAGAATGGGCAAAGAGAGGCACTGAACAAGTGGGAAATCATATCCTTAGCAGTAGTAGAGAAAGCTGTTTTAGAAGTAGCAAAGATATAGTGCTCTAGAGAGAAAAGTTTGAAGGTGGCTCTTAGGGAAGATCTCTCTGAGAAGAGTACAGTTTGAGAGTGCACTCAAGAGAAGAGAAATAGCTGTTTAAGAGTTGGGGAAGAACTTTGAAGACCAACAGAGGTCTAAAGTTATGCCCCAGGTGAGAGATGGTGGGAAGCATCAGAAGGTCTGGATTCATGTTCTCCACTGCCGTGTATGTGTGCTGAGTCTCAGTGGATGTCATTCATCTTTCTTAGTCTCAGGTACTGCGAGGTTTCATAGTGTGCTGCTTTGTACAGTGGCTGAGAATGCTAATGAGCTTAGTATTAAGGTGGATGTTGTGGGTGTCTTCCCAGAAATGGTAGTAGGGGGTCAAATCTGAAGAACCAGTTTCTATTAAAGTGTCCTTGCTGGTGTTGCTTTGCTTTTTTTTTTTTTTTTTTGTATTTTTTTAGGGAAGGTTCTACAAGGTCTCACTACTAGATCAGACTCATAGTGATCTGCCTGTTTACAGCCTCCCCTGAGCTAGAATTCCAGGATCACAACACCACACCCAAGCTCTCTGGTGTTGCTTTGAATGTCTGCCACTGAGTGGTGCTTCTCAGATAAAATTTTCCCATTGGCAGGAAACAGAACTGAGCTTTAAAATAGAGACAAGGGTAATTGTCTCTAGGCATAATTTGGAGATGAACTAGGCCCTCATCTCTTCTGTTACTGTGGCTCAAGAGGGGACTGAACTGAATGTTAGCTAAGTGTTACATACTATGCCAAGTACTGTACTTATACTATCTCATTCTATTTTTATCAAAATCTTTTTGCAAAGATGAGAAGACCAAGGATTTCCAATGTTAAGTGAGTTAGTCAAGGTCACATGGTAAGACAGTGACAGTGCGGCTATTTCAACACTTCTGCTATGAGCAGTAACAATGATGGCTTCTATTTATGAAGCAATATGCCATTACTATGTTGGCATTGAATTGCCAGTTATTTTTCCAGCTTCTATCACTTTAATAAGTAATATTTCTTTCATTTTGAAATATTTTTTTTTTCTGGACTGGGCAACAAACCTAGCCCTTTTTGCATGCCAGGCGACCACTCTGCAGTCTTGTCTTTGGTGTTCTTCCACTAAGCTCTGTCTAGGTGTGGATTTTGTATATTCACTTCAGCTCTCGTGCATCTGAGGAATAGTGACTTCTGTTAATTTTGGAGGACTCTCAATCATTCTTATTGAATATTCCTTCCCTTGCAATTTCTTAATCTTTCTTTCTGGAACTCATGTTTGATGCATGTCACATTTTTTCCACTCTATTTTTTTCTGTTTTTGACCTTTCATCTCATTTTTCCATCTCTGTTTCTTACTGTGCTACAGTTTCACATCTGTCATCCAGGTACTCAATTGTACTTAGTTATACATTTAACTCAACCCTTTCCCCTTTTAAACTGACCTGGCATTTACAAGGAGGCCAGTCCAGAATACTGGATTTACAGCTGGCTGTGCTGTCCCACAGCGAACATGAAGGACATGACCTACACCCCAGAAGCTCTCTCAGACTTTCCCATCACTACATTCTGCTTCTCTATGGAAACCGCTCCTTAAAGCTTCTAACTTACAGATGGGTTTGCCTGTTTTCAACTTCATACAAATGGAACAACACAACCTACCTAGCTCAACCACAGGTTTTATATCCATGGATTCTCCCAACCACTGAATGAAAATACTCATAAAAAATCACATCTGTGGTCAAGCATTGGCCGTGACTCATCCACATGGATGACACAGACAAAGGATCTACAGAATAATATACAGGACTTCAAGATAAACCCTGAGGGGACTTCACTGACCACATAAGAAACATAGAGTACATGTGTTGGTATATAAGTCTTGCTCTATCTAGGTCTTAACCATCCAGCAGAAAAGTATAAAAATGAAGTATACATCGTGGGGCCATAATATTAAGCTGAGCTGTAAGTGGCTATGGTCGACAACTTCTTTGAATAACTCACTATTGTTGTGGAATGCTGGTCTGTGTTGGATTGTGTTGTCGAGTTCAAGCACCTAAGCTAGTTGAATGACAATGGAGTGCCCATCTTTGACAGGTGTAGACAAAGGAAGGGGTATAGAAAGGAATAATCATGATGTGTGTGTATAGACAGTGCAGTTGGGATAGATAATGCTGTGCTTCTACATAATTCTATGAGAGGCAAGATTTGCACTAATGGTGGTTGAACAGGATATTATGTCGGCTTCTAGTACTATAGACAACCACTAGGAAAATAACAAGGTAGAAAGTATTAATTATTGAAACTTTGATGTAATTCAGGTATAAAAAATAAGATACACAAACAGCTACACTCTATTTAATGATAAGAGATACACGGTATAATAATGTCTGTAAGTATAATATCATGTATGCACCTTCTATGATACCAAAACATTATGAAAACAGTTTGCAATGTATTAATTAAAAAAAAATCACATCTGTGCTGAACATACAGATTATCTTCCCTGCCATTGTGCTGTGTCAGTATGGTGTGACAACTACTTGTATAGCACTTACATTGTGTCAGATATTGAAAGTAATGTAGAGATTATTTAAAGTACAGTATGTGTGAGATTGTGTTACATGCAAATAATATGTCACTTTGTACAAGGGACTGAAAGTCTCCTGAGCTTGAAAAACATTGTAATTGGTCTATGTTTGCAGCACATAATGCTTGAGTTCCTGGAGGGGTATTGGTGCACATGTACAGCACTTCTTAATTCTTTTTGTTGTCGCTACCCTCACACCTTTCTTCTCTGTCTCTTGTCTCCTCTTATGCAAAAGACCTATCACCCTACTTCCTCTTGTCTTTTAATTTGTTCTTTATTTAAATTTTTGTGTTTCTCCTATAAGAGAAACCATACAACATTTAAGCCATAGGTCTGATTTATTTCACTTAATATTATGGGGAAGCTTCCAGAGTTTGTGGTTCACTTAACATTATGGTCTCAAGGCACAGCCACTTCCGCAAATGACTCAGGTTTATCCTTCTGTATAGCACAATATTACTTCACTGTACATAAAACCACAATTTGCTTATCCATTCATCTGTTGATGGACTGTTTTTAAGACTGAGCTCTTGTAAGTTGTGTTGCCATAAACATGAATATGTATGTATCACTGTAATATTATGTCTGTAACAGTTGTTGGAAAATGCCTAGAAGAGGAACATCTGGGTCAAATGGAATTTCTGGTTTTGGTTTCTTGAGATATTTCTGTACAGATTTCTATAATGGTCATACTAGTTTACAATCTTACCAGTAACATAAAAGGATTCCTTTTCAAGACAGCCTTGTCAGCACTTGTTATGATTTGACTTCTTAATGCTAGCCATTCTTTCTGGAGCAGGGTGGAATTTCAGTGTTGTTTTGATTTGTAGTCCTCGAATGGCCAGAGAAGTTGACCATTTTATCATATATTTATTGGCCATTTGTACTTCTATTCATGAGAAGTATCTAGTCCTTTCAGTAGTCCATTTTTATTGGGTCTTTTATTTTTTGGGGGTCCAATACTATTGAGTTCTTTATATAATCCAGACATTAGTTCTCTGTCAGAGTAGTAGCTGACAACATTTTTTTCCCATTCTGTAGATTGTCTCTTCACTGCATTGTTATTTCCCTTGCTGTGCAGAAAACTTTTAGTTCGATATGATCCCATTTGTTGATTTCTGGTGCTATTTGTTGTGCAATTGGGATCTTGTTCAGAAAGTCCTTGCTGATGCCTATGTCTTCAAGAGCTTTATCTAATTTATCTTCCAGAAGACTAAAGGTTTCTGTTTTAACATTTAGATCTTTGATCTATGTTGACTTCAGTTTATGCATGGTATGGATCTAGATTCAATCTTCAGCATGTGGAAAACCAGTTTTTCCTTTGTTAAAGAGGCTAACTTTCCTCCAGCACATGTTTCTGGCTTCTTTATCAAATATCAGATAGATAACTATGTGTGCCTGAAGTTGTTTCTGCAACTTTTATTTGTTTCTTTGATCTATGTCTGGTTTTCTGGTGTGTTTGTGTGTGTGTGTATGTGTGTGTGTGTGTGTGTGTGTGTGTGTGTGTACCAATACCATGCTGTTTTTATTACTATAGCTTCATAGTACAACTTGAAGCCTGGGATTGTGAGGGCTCCTTCTTTGCTCTTGTTACCCAGGACTGCTTTTGCTTTTATGGATCTCTTTTGTTTCCATATGAATTTTAGGATTATTTTTGCTAATTCTGTGAGAAATTCATTTGGTACTTTGATTGGGATTGCATTAAATGTGTATATTAGTTTTGGAAGTATGTCCATTTGGCCATATTGGTCCTTCTATCTGGCAACAGTGGATAGCTTTCCATTTCCTGATGTCTTCTTTGACCTCTTCTTTCAGAGTACTATACTTTTATGATTTGTGCCTACTTGTGTCCCCTAAGCCTCATGCAGTCATGGGGAAGCTTCCCGAGTTTGTGGTTCACTCATGATCCGATTCTGAGATTATGGGTATGAGCTACATCTATGGGTGGCTTGAATGCAATGTAAGAAAAGAGCCGGGCTTGCTCTCCGCTGCAGCTGCTCCTTCCTTTTGCTGTGTTCCACCATCATGAACTGCTGCCCTCCTCCACGTGCCTTGGAGACAGCCAATTATGGACTGAAACCTCCACAGACTGTGAGCTAAATAAGTCTTTTCCCCCTTAATTCTGAGTGTCAGGTATTTTGTCCCAGCAATGAGAAAAAAGTAACTGAGGCACTTCTGTCAGGTTAACCCTCAAGTTTTTCATTTTTCTTGATGCTCGTATGAATGGTGAATGTCTCATAAGTTTGGTATCTGTGGAGGATCCTGAGGACCATGGGCTGTGGATACTGAGGAATGACTGTGGGGCCTCTTTTTTTTTTTTATCTGATTTCATTCACTCCATAGTATGTATTTGAGATCATTTTTGATATCATCTGTATTGGTATCTTTAAAAGCTTCATTTAGTTCTTTTACCTTTTTTTTTTTCAGCACTGAGGATGGAGTCAGGGCCTTGCATACACTAGGCAAGGACCTTGCAGCTGAGTTACACCCTTACCCCTCATTTAGTTCTTAAAATGTACCAAACACACTTAACTTCACATTTTTTCCTCTTCATTCAACTATCTGCAGACTTTGCACGTCTTATTCATGGTGGCTTGTTTTCTTGTGTTTATGTAAGTTCTGGCTTGTGAAGTCATGTTCTCTGGCTTTTTGCTTGTATGGGTTTGTTGAGGGCTGTACTCTGGAGCAAATTTGCAATGCTTCTGCCAAGCTTTCCGATAACCAGCATAAGTCCTTTAAAGAGTGTAGTTGGCATAGGGCTTTTTGAGCTATAGATGCAAGGACGGTGAGTGACTCCAAACCTGAGATAGGCTGGTGACTTGGAGTTCAAAACGAACTGGCAAAAGTCCCCTGATTTCTTCTGCGTGGTACAGTGGCCTTTTGTGATGGCTATCATTCTTCTGTTTTCCTTTTCTAGTAACATCTTTATTGAGATACGGGATTTTTAAAAAATTCCAATTCATTCACCAAGTGTGTCATCTTTCTGGCTTATACAGGGGGTTCCAAGCCAAACCCACCTTGCTTAAGCCTGAAGACCTGTCTTTACCCCTCCACACACCAGAAACTCTTTCAAACAAAGGCTTAAGGACACCAGGTGTTAGCAGCTGCTCCCAGGCAAACAGTAGTTCAGTCTTTCTTTGTCTCTATTTTTGAGACTTCTGATTGTTTCTGACCTCCAAGGATTTCATTTGCTTTTCCTGCCAGTCACCCACATTAGAAAAGCTTATCAAATACTTTAGCTTACATTTTTATATAGCTATATCTATATATCCATAAATAGAGAGATACAGGTATTGCATGGCATGAAAATTTCCCCTTATAGCCATTTGGCTGTGATATTGGGCCAGGTAACTGAGCTCCTTACATACTATATCTCAGTGAGTCCTGAAATAAACCTCTAAGACCAGTAGCAGGGGGGTCCCATTTTACAGATGTGGAAACTGAGACTCAGATAAGTTGCTCTATTTGTACATGGCAGGTGAAGAGTGTGAACCTAAGTCTGGGTGACCCTAGAGCTCACGTGTGTAACTGTGAAACTTGCTAAAGTCAGTGTGTAGGATAGATCAAAGCTCTCTGGGTTGATGGAGCAATCAAATCATTGAGAGAAACCAGCCAGTCGCTGGGGATGATGACTGTCATGCAAAGTAGTCGACTGCCAGCCTTTGGTTCCTGCATCCATACTGGACATTGAATTAACAGTGCAGGCTTTTTTGGGAGGTAGAGATGGCCACATGGAGAAGTGGTGTTTAAGATATTGTAAATGTGCCCATTCGGACTGGAAAAATTCAGGGGATGTGGACTCGGTGGATGGAGCACTTCAGGCCACAAAGCCTTTGGTTGTTCGGTGTGACTCCAGGGCCCCAGGCTTCTGGAACTTCCTAGGGAGCCTTCCCAGGGGATGCCCCGTCCCCCAGAGTGCTAGGTGATGTTCCCAACACAAGCTCACCAACCTCACTGGGCCCTGAGTGCTACCAGCATCAGCCTTCTGCTGTCCAGTGATCTGGGTGCCTGGGCTCCATCCAGGCCTGGTGGATGGGGGAGCACAGTATTCAAGCGTCTTCATTGCTTCCGCACGTGTCTCAGCTGCAGGCAGGAGCCTGCCAGGCCCTCAGTTCTCAGAAATGCTGTCTTTTGCTCCAAGGGGCTGTGGTTTGCATATTAGTGAGAGAGGAAGTTCAAAGGGCTGGAAGCTGGGAAACCAACCCCTGTTGAGCATCTGCTGCGTGCCACGCACATGCTTCATCCTAATGAGACAGGAATTATCTTACTTTGAGATTTTCTTTTGTGTGAATGCCACCAGAGATGGCTTTTATCTCATCTCCTTTTCTATGTTGCTGTGTGTAGAGACTGGATGCAGGGCAGCAGTGGAGCCTGGTGGTCAGAACCAGGTTCAGGTGCCCGTGGGGCAGTGAGTCTGTGCTAGGACAGGGATATGGATGACAGGTACATCAAGTAGCTGCATTTGGTACTGCTGCAGACGCTGTATCCCCTGGCCAACCTGGGCGGCCATTGGCAGGCAGTTCCCATTCCTGCCCATGTCTTTGCCTCTCATGTTCTGCTGAGAATGGTCATCTAGATAGTTAAAGCCCTCGAGGGTTGAGGCTGAGGCTCCTTTGCCTGCAGAGGGACCTTTTTGGGTTGTTTTCCGTACCCTTTCTGAGGGCACCCAGTAAGATCGAGGCCCAACTGGCAATGCTGGTCACCTGCTTCTGGATGGACTTCCATTCGTTCTTGTCTCACTTGGGGAAGTGAGGTAATGTCGAGCTCCATGTCGGCAACTGTCCTCCTGCCCCAACACACCTGTCTTGGTTCACTTTGTTTTGCAGTATGATTTGGGCTGAGTGTAGTGGCACATGCCTGTAATCTTGGTGCCCTGGAAGGCTGAAGTAGGAGGATCACTGTGGTTTTAAACTGTCCCTGGATAAGTAAGTGAGTGAGTGAGAACTTGTTTTAAAATTAAAAACAAAAACCAAACAAAATGGGTTTGGGCTGTGGCTCCGTGCAAAGGTCCTGGGATTGGCACCAATCTTCAGTGCACCCCCCAAAAGGAGCATTTTGTGGCTTGGAAATAAAAGTACTCTGGGCTTTTTGGGGTTCAGGATGTGAAGTTGGGATCCTACAGCTCACTGTCCTTAAGCAGCAGAACGCTTCGCCTGGGCATCCCCCTTATCTTGATGGAGCTGCCAAATGGGAGACATAATTTTCTTGATCAAAGATCTTGCTCTGTGAAGCAGGGAAAGAAGGATTTGCCCTCGGAGCCAGTGTGCAGACTTCGGTTGGCATCATTAGGGGGAGACCTTTTGCTTCCAGTAGACCCGGAAGTCCAAGTTGGGCACGGACTGCAAGACCTGTCCTCTGATAGGGATGGAGGCAGCCTGGAAAACTGCACCCTGATCAGGACTCTGGCTCTTGGCAGGTGGGTGGGCACCAAGGGCCATTTCTGTACAACCGTGGCCTGGCACGTGGTGGTCTTGCCCCTAGATCGGATGATCGCACTCTTCTGCTGTACTGAGCATTCTGTGAGCCACATGACCTCGAGCAGTGAGTGTTCTCACTACTCCCATTTCTTAGATGAAGAGATGGAGCTCTGGGTAGGACAGGGACCCGCCCAGTGTACCCTGGTGACAAATGGAGAGCCCGATTTGAAGTCAGGATGACTCAGAGGGAAGGAAGATGTAACATGGGTGGCTCGGGCTGGAGCTCGAGGGACAGGGGTGCTGAGCATGGGGCTCCTCTGAGGAAGGAGTGGCTTTTCTTTCTAGCTCCTTGGAGCGTCAGGCAGCTGGGCTCTCAGGAATTTAACCTCGTGCATGGACTTCTGCGGCAGTGGTGAGGCAGGGAAGCCAACGCTGGGGGGCGTTATGCCTCCTTCCTGTGTGGCTATTTCCTTCCTTGTGGAGAAGGACAGAGGAGAGGTTGTCCCAAAGGGGCCTCCAAGCATGCAGAGCAGGAATCTGGTCTCAGCTGTGTGAGGCTGTGCCTACAGCCCAGGATTTACTGTACTGCAGCCAGCTGAGCAGGGTGTGGCAGGAAAGGACGCTCCAGCTCCACAGGCATAGGCCGGGCCTGGGTCTCAGAGCCAGTGTGTGGGCCCAGAGAGCTCACCTGGGCTCACATGGCACAAACACTGGCTCACCCGGGGGAAGGTCTTGCTAATGGGGTCCCCTGAGTAGGGAGTGGCTGAGACACTTCCTACAGGACAGGAAACACCTCAGCAGTGTGATTCGACTGGATTGATTCATTGTTGTCAATGCCAGCTTCCACCCCTGAAGCTCAGGGCCTGTCCTGAGAGGTTAGAGCAGGCTGCTCAAGTACAGTGCTTCCTGTGTGAAGGACAGCAGGGTGTTTCCTCCCAGGAGGAGGTGTAGGCCACTTCCCTGGCTTGCCAAGTGACAGGGCTCATGTCAGCTCCTCTGGGCCTTCTTGGGTGGGCAGCCCACACACTGCAGAGCTGTATTGACTCTGCATAATACCTTTCATGATTTCCATTTTACAGATGAAGAAACTGAGACCGAGAAGGTGATGGCTGGAGCTCATGCAGCCAATAAGTGGCTGAGTCAGGATTCTAACCAAGACCTGGGTGCAAAGTGGATGTGATTCACTCTGACACAGCACTTTATGACTGCGCCGTTTAGCAGATACCCTGGTGTGCTGAGGGTCAGAGGAGGGGAAGGAGGTATTAGTCCTTAAAGATACCTTTCATGAAGCCCTTGTAATTACCAGACTTGTGCAAAAAGCAGACAATCTGCTACAGTTTTAAAGTCATCAGTGGAGGGGGAAAAACACAACTTGTAAATACCATTAGCTACTCTCCAACTTTGTTGAATTTAGCCAGTGTTTTCAATGTTGACTTTCCCAGCTATCAGCTTAACTCTATAAATCCAGTTGGCATGTCTTTATTCAGATAAAACCCTAACACTGCAAGTGTGGCAAATTAGATGCAAATGCCCCTTTTTATTTTAAGTATATTTAAAGCTGCCTTGCCAATGCAAATTTTATAGGAAATCTCAACCAGCTAGGACAGACTTAGCTGTCAGCAGGCAAATGCTTTCATTCTGGTCCCAGGCCAGGGAGCTACCCGCCTTTTTTCCTATTTGCCCCTGCAGACTGAGATAATTAAAACTACAGAGAAATAGTTTTAAATATACATGATACACATAGTTCCTTAAATTATGGGATAATGCATAAATTCACCCATTACCATATTTGACAGTGGTCTCGATGACCAAAGCTGGGAGGTGGGGGCAGGGGGCGAGGCGTTTTTCTGCAACAACTTGCTTCCCATGTCAGCGACCTCCTGGTCCTTATCACTTCACCTGGTGCCTCCCAGGCGGCCCTGCTAAAGGTTCAAATGTGGCTCTGAACTTGCTTGTTAAAAAGCGACTGCTATGGTTTTTTGTTTTATGTTTTTAAAAGAAATAAAAATGTTAATGGTAACATTTTTTTTTCTGTTTCCCCTAGCAGTTCTCAGTCTCTTTGGAATACATATCCATTTCTGCTTTGATTTGTTGAGCTCCCTGAATGAGTTTATCCAAACAATGTGAATTTACTCAGATCTCTCTCAAATCCCACATCTCTTGTGGTTGATAAAGCTGACTTTAGCTAAGAAGGCCTGGATCAGTGTGATTTGAAATTCACATTGAAAATGATAAGGGCTTTGCTGGAAATAATAACCACAGTCAAACGCTGTCAGGAGGAAACAGTGTAGCATGCGGGGAGAAGTTTGGTAAGTCTGCACCCCTTCTAGTTCCAGAAGGCCGTAAAAAAATGAAGGGAAAGGTGAACGGGCTTGGCAAAATCAGACACCTGAGCTCTGCAGATGATGAAGGTGGCAATTCTAAAGAGCTTTCTGCAGTACCTTCATTTTTAATGATTAGAAAATGACAGCCATGCTTGGGTGGATAATGGGCTGTCTCCTCCCACTGCGGGGTGCGGGGTAGCTGCACCATTTTTTGGTTAGCCTACCCGGGGGCTGACACCAGATAGAATCTCTCTCTGTCTCTCTGGCTTTTTCTGTCTCTCTCTCTGACTCTGTCTCTATCTCTTTCTGACTCTGTCTCTGTCTCTCTGACTCTCTGTGTATGTCTCTCTCTCTGCCTCTGTCTCTGTCCCTGTCTCTTTGTCTCTCTGACAGTGTCTCTATGTCTTTCTCTGTTTCTATGACTTTTTCTGTCTCTCTCTGACTCTGTCTTTTTGACTCTGTGTGTGTGTCTCTGTCTCTCTGTCTCTGTGTTTCTATATAACTCTCTCTGTCTCCCTGCCTCTTGTCTCTGTCTCTCTGCCTCTTTCTCTCTGTCTGCCTCTGCCTCTGCCTCTGTCTTTGTCTCTGTCTCTGTCTCTGTCTCTGCCTCTGTCTCTGTCTCTGTCTCTGTCTCTCTCTCCCCCTCCCTCTGCTCCACCCCTTCCACTGCCCTTTGGAGCACTTAACACAACCCAGGTACTGGGCTAAACCTTTCCTCATTTCCTTCTCACAATTATTAGATCCAGTTTACGAAGATGGCCACAGGGGCTAAGTTCAGGTTCTCATGATTTTCTGTCCTTGTGGTGGTACAGGTAGGATACTTACAACTTGAAATGCAGAATGAGTGGGTCCCTTAGGCCTCTGCCAGCCCTCACCCTCTTTCCCTTGAGCAGCTGGGTGGAACCTGACTAACCCCATCAGGGAGACATTGCCTGGGAACACGGCTCCTCAGACATTCTGAAGGAAGCTGATGCTCTGGAATATGTGAGTTAGGGACTGAAGTGGGGGAGTAGGAGCAGGGTGTGTGACACAGAGACCACATTTGTGGAGCGACAGTGATCCAATCCAGCTCTCATTTCCTAGGATCTCAGTAGACCAGGCTTTGGGACCCTGTCACTGTGACCTTCGGGGCAGGATGGTTCTTGGTTGTGTCTGTGATGGGGCTTGGGGTTGAGGCATCCCATGCACTGTGACAGGCTTAGCCCCACCCCTGGCCTCTGCTGATGAGATACCAGCATGGATCCTCCAGAACCTGGGTCCTCATTTTTTGAAAAGGCGGGTACCATAGATTCTGTCTCCCCTCCCACTTCCTTTTGTCTCAGAATATCCCACTTTCACACGCCCTCCTAAGCAGCTAAGCGACCTTCCTTGGAAACCAGTGGATCAGAGAAGCTTTACCACAGAACTCTCATTTCTAATTACAGTAATTACTCCCCCTTGTCTTCTCCAGAAGGGCGGTCGGATAAGACACTGAGCTGCTCCTTGTGCCTAATCTATCCAACACCAACTGAGATTGATGAACGACTTTCCTGATGTCTTGCCCTACAGCGTCTATGTGTGTGCGCGTGCATGCATGTGTGCGAGCGTGTGCATATGCATGTGTGTCGGGGGTGTGATGGTCAGGCTGGACATGGGGGCACTGGAAATTAATTATCCCAAATCCTTGTCCCTGGGAAGGCTTGCAGGCCAGGGCTGCCCCGTTGCACCAGTTTGCTTCCCCTGAGCTGGCACAGAGCTGACCTCCTCTCCCCTTCCCTTGGTGCCTCTTCTCTCCCCCTTCCATCTTCCACCTGGGCCTCCCCTGCTGACCCCTTGACTCAGTATTTCCCAATCCACCCTGCTAATCACCACTGATTACCAAGGGGCACTTTAAATTCTATTTAGCCTTTCAAAAACAGAAGGGGCAAAAAGAAAGAAAGCAAAATAACTTCAAAAGGTGCTTCCTACAAGAGGAGGTATAGCCAAATACAGCTGCAGTACCGCTGGAGACTGGATCGATATTTCAGCACCATGCCCTGGATGGGTTTTTGAGGAACTTTTATTATGCTTGTGGTTAAGCTGTTCTGAAGTGGAGTGTCATTTATAAAACAAACAGTTCCGTTCCAAATAGGTTATTTTCCCGGTTAATGACTGATCGTCTGCCCTGGGGTCTGTCTGTGTTTCGATTCCAGATGGGAACAGGCACTACCAGCCCAATTATCTTTATTAAATGTTTTTCCTCCCCCTTTCTGAAAAATGAAATGGCAGCCAGCTCAAACGTCCCCTCTGTCCCCTCTGTCCCTCACGCTCACCCCTGCACCATTTCCTGCATTCACCTCATTATGGACAAGTATGTCCTTTAAGACACAAAGACTAATGAGGCGGTTTTATGAGACTAATACATTTTAAATTTTAACACTAGAGCTAGCATCTTTAATTGTACAATTATACATTCACTTAGCACACACTCTCCACCACTCTCTCCTTTTGCTTAAAAAGATAACAAACCACAGGTGACTAAATGCGTGTGAGCAGGCGGAATTTATGTCACGCTGTAAGAGACTAAACCGTGCAAATGCAGGAACTGTTTTTCTCCTGACAGATTTCTGAAGCAAAATTAGAGAAGGCGATTTTAAAGTACTGTATGAGTGGGAAAGGGTGTGAGAGGGTTAAATGATAGTGTTTTGCAAACTTCTGTCTTCATAGTGCTCAATGTGTATGGATAAAGAGGACCTAAAAAGCCTTTGGAAAAATAAAGGTATCTTGCTATTTTGTGGCCCAGCTGAAAGAGAGAGAGAGAGAAAGAGAGAGAGAGAGCGCTGTGTATCCAGTCTCCAACAAAAGCCCTCTGCATTTCCCGCCCGACAGGACTTTATTGGGTAGTAATAAATAAGGCTGAATTATTGATGATGGGAACGGCTAATATTATTATGACCTCAATTAAGTGCTTTTTTCAGACACATTAGTAACAAAGGGTCTTCTCTCTCCTGCTTGCTGTCGCCCCCCCCAGGCCCCACTTTACATTAAAATCTAATTGATCAAAACTAGTTGCCATTCGCACAAGAGCGATCACCATAATGGGTCATCTATCAGCACGGCCTCCTGATCAGGCTGTTAACACCTTTTGTTGCTGGCCCCGAGTTCTGTAACAGCTGAGAGGATCAGAAAGGCAGGGCCTCCAATCTGGTAGGATGCTGTGTGTGTGAGGTCTGATTTGTGTTACCCTTTAATTGCTCTCTTTAACACTGTTGCAAAAACACATAGCTATTCTTGTTTTTGAGGAAGTCCTGCCAGGTCTTGAGTAACAAGATGGCGCCCTTTATCTGGAGCAGAGGAATGTGGCCGTGGGTCTTTTGGCTGCCCCTACCCCTTCCACTCATTGCCCCTTTCTTTCTTCTCCCTCCAGCCAGGAAGTCTCAGTGTCTTGCTTTGGAGGAGCTGGGACTTGGGTGGTGGGCCTGAGGGTGTGGGGAGAGGGGAGCCCTTACCAAAGTAGACTTCTTGCTACCTCTTGCCTCACAGCCCACTAGGAACAGTCACAGGATTGTGCTTCATGTATTTTTCTGAGAGCTAGAGCTTTCCTCAGAGCCCCAAATTTATTGATAACCCCAAAGAAGGTTAGAATTATCTTCTTAGGACTTTCTTAAATAGAGAAAGTCTTGTGTCTGTCTGACCCACAGTTAGGATCTTGGACCCTGGCTTTGAGTCAAGGATGAGCTTTGTTCTTGGTATTCTGTCTAATATGAGTAGACTACCTTTTTTCCCACCCTCCTACTTTTGCCTTTCCTGCTTATGAGGTCAAAGGAAAACTTTCATAGACCTCAAATGACCATGAGATGGGCTTTCTAAATTACGCTGCTGTATCTCCCACTGGGTGATAGAAGCAACCAGAAAACAGTAAATACGTACTGTTGGTTGTATAGGTATTGTTGAGAAGCAATAGGAATACAGCATGACAGAAGATTTCTTCAAATGGCTTTGAAAATTTGGAGCACTATCCAAGGCTATTATCCAAGGCCATATCTTACTTAAGGCATACTCCCTTCCACAAAATAGCTATTTTTTTCTAATTATGAATGAATACATTTGGAAATTAATGATAAAGAAGTTAAAATTCTCCAATTCTTGACATATTGACTTATGCTATTCTTCCTTTTTTCCTTTTTTTCTTCCCTCCCTCCTCCCCTTCTCCTTTTCTCTCTTCTATTCAAATAATAGGAAAATACATTGTAATTTAAAATTTTTTTTGGCTTTGTATTCCATGTTTTATTTATTTATTGGACACAGAGTCTTACTACACAGTTCAGACTGGGAGTGATCCTCCTGTTTCAGCCACCCCAGCACTGGGATTAAAGGGGTGTGCCACCATGCCAGGTAGGCACAAAGACTGGCAAGCTGTCTCCCCAGACCCTGTATTCTATGAAAATTTTTCCCATGCATGTTCTTGGTTTTAGTTTTTTGTAAATTAAATTTTTTAAAGAATAAGACCATATGTACTGTTTTTTTTTACTTTTTTAAAATTATTTAGCAATATGTATTATAAGCATTTTTCCTTGTGAATAATATTATTCATCACATCATTTTTAAATGATTGCATAATGTCTAATGGAGTAGTTCTCCTACGGAGTATTTGCCAGTTCCTTCTTGTTGGGTATTCTGGCTGCTTCCACTTTTTTCTATTATAAACAGTCCTGTAATAACTGTCCTTGTATAAACATTATGCACTTACCTGATTATGTTCTTAAGATGGATTTGTAGAAGCAGAATTTCTAGGTTAAGAGGTTTGTGTTAATTTTTAAAATTTATGGTGCAGATTAAGGGATAAGATATATCATTAATGCAACTTTGAAGCTGTCATTAAGGGAACTTTCTGTCAGAGATTTGTCCAAGGTAAGGAGCTTTGGGCAGAAGGAGTGTTGAATGACTTAAGGGCGCATTCAGTGAACCTTCTTTTTGCAAGTTAGGGACTAGGTAGGAATCAGATTCAGTTTCCTCCCAGGTGGAAGTCACGGTCAAAGTAAATCTGCTTTTTCCAGAACTACTATTTAAACATACAGCCTCTTCAACAAACACATCTCTCTCACATCGACAAGGAGGCTAGATGCTGGCTGCTGTCCTGAGAGTGTCCGGGTTCTGGGGTCTTCCCTGACTCCTGGAAACCCTGTGCCCTGCCCCCAGGCAGGGGCATGTCTGGCCCCAGCTCCTTGGGAGGGTAGAGAAGCACAGCCGGGAAGCACTCTGCCTCTGAGTGCTGGGGTCCATTTAGCAATGCCTGGTGGCTTCTCAGCCTGTGTGTCTTAATTCAAGTTGTCATTCATAGACTAGTCGAAAATCAAAATCAATAAATGGTGGAAATGGGCTTTAAAGGCAAACCAAAGACACAGAAGAGCAAGAAAATGACATCTGTTCTCTCTAAGGGTTATGTTTCCTAGACATTTCCAATGGCTCAATCTGGAAGCTGTGTATAAAAAGGGAGGAGAGAGAAGAACAGTGGATTTTTCTTTTGAAGATATCCTGTGTCCAGTGGACAAGGTCTCAGGGCCAGGCTGTCCTTTGATTAAGCCACAGGGAATGATGGGGATGATACCGAAGAATCTTTCTTCCCATTGCTGTGTTACTTTCTGAAATATAACCACTACTTGGGCCATAGTTTTCTGAAATGGAGAACAGAGTGGGTTATTTTCAGATGGTTCTCTGGGGAGAAACACAGCAGAGATGTCATGGGGAGCCCCTGGGAGATCAGGTGGTGGGGTTTAGCTCTGTAGGCCATCCTCAAGACAGAAGCTCAGGGCTCTGGGCTCCTGCCAAAGATTTTACCTGAAGAAAGAATTTCACAACATAGACAAACATTTGGAAACAAATCAGTGGAGAAGGTTTCCAAGCTTCCTTTCATTTCTGAGGGGTTCTAAACATCTGTGGCATGTCTACCAGTTATTGCTGAAAACCCAGTTTGGACTGGCTCTGCCATCCTCCCAGTCCAGCACAGAATTGACAGGAGTCCAGCAGGTACCAGGCCCAAGTCGGTGAGGAGGGGCTGCTCCCAGCTATTCCTGAACATCCTGATGGGCTCCTTGGGGAAACCTCAGGCAGACAACTCTTAGAGGCTCAGATCCAAAGATGGAGCCACAAGTCAGTCTAGGAATAACTGCACAGCAAGAGGCAATGGCCACAAATGCACAGCAGCACTGACTGGGTGGAAATAAAACTCCAGGACTTGATGTGTATGGCAAAGCTAGTAAGCAAATCCCCTGTGCCTCCTTTGCAGGAACCGGACTTTCTGCATGTTGGCACTAACAGGGAGAAGGCAAGAAGAAGGGCACCATCATCAGTCCCAACCCTAGCCACTGTCACACAGACCCTGTCAGGACCTTGACACTGTCCTTTACATCTGCCATCCTCCTACTTAGAAGTTCTGACATCTCTGAAAAGCACATGGATTCACTTAGGCCACATCCAGGAAATCCTTAAGGGTTACCTATATTTGTAACACACACAATGAATGAGTCAGTGCTTTGTGGAAATGTTTTAAGAAGTTTAGTGCAAAAATTTAGTAGTAGCAGGAAAGCTGGCTTTGACTTGGAGCTGATTTTCTTTCTTTTTTTCCTTTTTGTGGTACTGGGGATTGAACTCAGGACCTTGAGCTTGACAGGCAAGCACTTATTCTACTGAGCTATCTCCCCAGCTCATTTTCTGAGGCTAGAGTTGACTTTCCCTGTGGGTGGGCAATGAGCCCTAGAGCTAGAAGCAGAACACAGGTTTCTTGGGCCCCTCAGTACAGCTGTTGAATCTACCTTCAAGCCTAGCAGCTGCTGTCCAAAAAGTGGGAGGTGGCTACGTGTGCTTGTCTCCCAGGAGGGTTGAACCCAGGTGTGAAGTGCTGCACACTGGCCTCATGTAGTAATCTGGTGATTTGGAGCAACCTAGACATGGTGGTGGCCTCGTGTGGGCACTTGTTGCTTTCTCTCAGTGTTTTCTCCATGCCATTCACTGGGCAAAGCTCTGTCCATGTTGAGCTGCTCAGTCATCCCATTTCACAGGTGGAGACATTGAGCCTCACAGGAGAGAGAGAGAGAGAGAGAGAGAGAGAGAGAGAGAGAGAGAGAGAGCGAGCTGAGATGCAACTCTAAATCTAGGCAAGGAACCAGGAGACTATGAGTCTTAGAAACTACTTTTCACATTTGAAGGAAGAAGGAAGCCTAGTCCCTCTGTGCTTGATCCTGGCCATTTATCAGTCTTTCCTTTTCATTGGGATGAGAAATGCACACTGTGGGCAAAGAGCTTCTCTATTCAGAGGGGAGCCCGGAGTTCCAGCAGACTCCGGTCCTGCATTCAGCTGAGACAAGATGGGTAGTACTGTACCTCTCTTTTGCACACATGGTAGCAAAGGCAAATGAAAGGCAGGAGGCAAAGATGTCAGTTTCTCTCTGGCATCACAGTGTGTCTTGTGCTTCTGGGACCCACCAAAAACTCCCCCTCAGAGGACCGTGTCCTGTGAGACGTCCTATGATTTCTAAAGAGTGATGGTGAAGAAGACCAGGACAACCTGTGCCTGCCTCCTTCCCCACAGGCCAAAGGCCTTGTTCATAACTTGCACCTTTTTGGGGGAAACTGCATCCTCTCTCCTAGCCTCCCTCTGCCCCCAGCATTGGTGGCCAAAAACTCTGTTTCTGAGGTAGCAATGGTGAGAACCCCTAGCAAATCCAGACAATGCAGAGCCCTTGCTGTGGAATGTCTTTTTCTTTTTGAGTTGCACAGTCCTATTTATTTTATGTGACAGTCCCTTCCTTCCCCCTACCGTGACAGAATGTTCTGTGGCGTATGTTATGATCTTTAATTAAAGGGAACTTAATTTGGTTTTGAGGCATCCTTTGTTCATTGGTGACACCCCAGGGTGTTTTCAAACCAGGTTTTGGAATCATTGCCATTGAAGCCTACAGTAAAAAGCAGGCTCCCTCCTCAGGCCTAATGCCGGCTGCCTGGATAGAGGGGGTTTCCCCCACCCACCCTCACACAGAGCAGAAGCTGGAACTTTCCCAGACCTTTCTGCTTGCTTGGGAGTTTTTGCCCATCTTCCAATGAGTCGAGACCCTGCTGGCTCCATGAATGGATCTTGGGCCAAAATCATGTTTGAGAAGGGGATGGACCATTTAGATGACAAATGGGCTTCCACACTCTGTCAGAAAGTCCAGGCAGGGAGGACCATTAATGGTCACATGGAGGCAGCCACATCTGTGATGCCAGAGCTGGTCGGTGGGTCCCCACTGCTGTGTTTACTGCTCCTTAATGTGGTATTGTTTACTCACAATTAAACCCTTTACCATTAATTTAACTTTCAGATGGTAAAATTGGTCACACAGCCTCGAGTCCCAAGGCCCGGACAGATGTGTTCTATACACTTGTTTAAACACGGCGCTCATTAGGAGGTAATGCATGTATAGCGAGTTGATTACACCACAAAGCAGGATGCTTTATCATGGGGGCCTCTTCGGAGGCATCGGGAGGGGCCGTCAGCTGCCGCTGTCACTCTTCTCTCCCTCGGATCCTGAGTGACAGGCGGCCGCCACCTCCTCAGCTGCCTGCTTGGAAGCATCCAGCCTCAGCAGGGCCTGCCGCCCCGGGAGGAGGTATTAATTGTTGTCACCCTCCATTTCACACCCCAGATAACAAACGAAAGCCACCCGGCAGTGTTTAAGGAAGATAAACAAGTTGCCTGAGCCCCTGCAATTAAACATGCTCGCATATTTAACTGAGATGTTTCCTGGAAAAGAGCAAAGCGGACCTGAGCAGAGTGCATGCTGTGGACCTTCCAAGTGTCTCAGCAGCCTTCGGCAGCCGAAAGGCCACCTGCCCCATGTGGCCCAGGAGTGCATGGATGCCAGGATTGCAGTCTCCACAGAATGTGCTCTCTGTCTTGATCCAAACAGACATCAGAATTCAGTGCAGGGGTTGGGGAGATGGCGCAGTGGAATAAGCGCTTCCCTAGCAAGCGCAAGGGCCTGAGTTCAATCCCCAGTTCCGCAAAAAAAAAAAAAAAAAAAAAAAAAGAATTCAGTGCAATGTGGAAAGAGAAGACTTTCTTGTTTCCTACCTTCTAGGAAAGAGGTGAAATAAGACACTGGTGATAAGAAGAAAAGATTCTGGAACCAGGTTATATGGGTACAGGCAGATCATCTCTTCTTTTTTTCTTTCTTTTAATTTTATTTTTACATGATCTTGGGGATAAAATCCAAAGGCAGTGGACCACAGGAATATGCCCCATCTCTTTTTATTTTTGAGACAGCATTCCATTAAGTTGCCCAAGCTGGCCTTGAACTCCAGATCTTCCTGTTTCAGCCTCCTGAGTAGATGAGATCACAGTCCTGTGCTACCTACCATGCCTGGCATGGATCTGCCTTTTTAAAGGATCTGACTTTGGACAAATAGCCTCTTTGACCCTCTGCTTTCTCCTCTATAAAACAGGAATAAAAATAACAATATCATGTATCTTGTCATGGGGGATGAATGCCCCTCATGTTGGCGGCACTGTGGCTGACCTGTAGGAGATGTCAGGAAAGTGCGAGTTACTACTAAATGCTGTCATTAGCAGATTGCATCTTTGCCTTTCAATTAACAAACTGGTTTAGAAGAAAATGGTTAGAGGAAAGAGGTGCAGGTTACCACTAAACTAAGTAACAGGACTCCTAGGTTGGATTGTGATGTTCCTCTCCCACAAGGAACCCAGGAGAGAGTGTCAGGTAAGCTGAGCCCAGAGTTTCTGGTGAATGTCTGCACCAAGAGAGGATCCAGCAGGCCCGGAACTGAACAAAGCCCCACTTCTAGATACTGTCAGACACTTCTGCCTCAATCCTGATAGGATGTAATCTATCCGCAGATAGAATTTGCCACCTGAGTGTGCCTCTTCCTTCTCCCTGCTTTTTCCTCCACTTCTTCCTTATTCCTCCACTCTCTTTCCATCCTCTTCCTCTCCCCTCCTGCTCCATCTCTCCCCTACTCCTTTGCCCACATTCCTTAGGCAAAGTCCCAAATCCACCAGTAGTCTGGCCTGCCATCGCGCGCCCTGAATGACCCCCTGATTCAGTCCACTTCCTCAGTTTCAAGCTAAGCAGAGAACTTGAGCAGCTGAGATGGGAGCTCCTGCTATTTCTGGCTGGTTGCTCCGTCCTTGGTGGGTGACTCCAGGCTCACGCTCCTTGTCATGGGACCTTCATGCGCGCTCTTTCCTCTGCCCAGACCAGTGTGCTTTCCAGTGTCCCAGACCACGTAGCTCCTCTCACTTGGCGATGTCTCTGTTTTAGGGCCTGAGGACACTGTCTCTATCCTTTTTAGCATCTCTGAACAAATTAGCTGAGTAATGAGCTGTTTAATTTCCATCTCCCAAATGAAGATGAGGTTGTGTCTGCCTTTTCTATCTATTGAGGGCATGGCACTACAAAATATGATTATTATAAGAGACCAGAATGTGTTACCTGAAAATATACTTCTTTGCATATTTTGAACTCGTTATTTTGAGGAATTTTCAGGTTTGTTCTGAAAGGCTATCTTTTTTGTAAAAGAAATTTACATCTGTGAAGGAAATGCGTGTTAGTGGGATCTGTACACCCAGAAGAAGGCTGTTCTGAGAGTGATTCTAATACCTGAGAGCTGCATCTGCCCAGCCCAAACGGTTGTTCTCCCTTATCCACTTTCTTGGTGCCAGAACCTCATCTACTAGCCTGGGGGCCCTTCCTCCACTTCAAAGCTGAGGAACTCAGGAGGTTCTGTGACAGCTTTCCTCCACCCACTGTTTTGCTTTCAGTGTTTTCACTTACCTGCCACCCCAAAAAATATTAGATGGAAAATTCCAGAAATCAACAACTCATAAATTTTAAGTTCTATTTATTATAATGTATTGTTATAATCACCCAATTTTATTATTATTGTTTTTAATTCCTTATTGTAGCTGATTTATATATCAAATTTTATCATAGGGATATGTACATAGGAAAAGTCATAGTGATGGGCTCAGACATCTACTGAGGTCTTGGAATGAGTTCCCCCATGGACAAGGGGGGAGGGACAAGTGCATCTGCCTCAATAATCCTGTACTTCTTGTGGTCTCATATTTTATGGGGCTCCCTTGCTTGTGCATGCAACTAAAATAGTCTTCCCTTATTAACCTGTCTACTATGTTTATTTTATAGACTCAGTCATGAACTTTCAGATGATAGCAGTTCTTTCCTTTCTACTTATATGATCCAACACACTGCTTGTAGATGCTCAAAAGATGCTTCTGATTCTGTAGTGACTAACTGCTTGCCATGAATCAGACTATTATCTTGAGGGACCTGGTGAGAGGCGAGATCCTCCTGATTGCTCTAGCCTCATTAGTTCTTCCTTGATGTAGCTCAGTGGCCAAAGTGCTATTGCTCCTTTGTTTGGGTTTCCTGGTGGAGGAGGAAGAGTTAGTGGACTTCCATCAGATATAGCTCGAGCATCCCCTCTGGCACCTGTGATTCATCACTTTCTTCAGCCTTGCTGACACCACCAGCTGCTCATGAACCTACAATGATTTGTCCTTAGACAATGTAAAGGATGTGGCTCTGCCTTGTGGGTGCATTTTAGGGAGGTGGGACCTTCATCTATTTGTCTCCACAGCAGCTTCCTCTGGGCTTGTGGTTGCCTGTCACCATCTTCTCAACTGATTGTGGATTGCGTTATCCTTAATAGCCATCGCCCTGGCAGGAGAAGCCAGGGTGCTGAACTGTGTCCTGAGTGCATGTGTGTATGTGTGTAATGCTCCAAGCAAGTGATCCTAATGATGTCTTCAGCAGACCACTCCCTTAAGACCCAGCTTCCAGCTTATCCAATGCCATTTATTTTCCCACTCAGACCTTTGGGATCAAAATTCCTGACCCTTTTGTGAAAAGCAAAAACACCTTTTGAAAAAAACTAGAAGAGGGAGATGAAATTCCCCAAGCTTTCATCTCCCTTCATGGTTGAACTTCGATGACTCAAGTCATTTGCAGTTGATCTATTTAGCTGATTGTCCTGCCGACGGCCTGCCGATCAGCACTTCTGGGTCTTCCTCTCCAGATGCAGCATGTGGCCCCAGCTGGTTGTGCAGTGGTGGGAATGGGGGCAGAGGGGCAGAGATTATTTGGAAGCTACGTTAGGGGGCTCTTCTTTCCAACTGGTGTCCCATGTTCTGGCAAGATGATACTCTTTGGGAAGAGCTTTTGTTTGGTGTTTGTTTGTGTCAGGTGGGATTATTGTGATTACACATTAATAACCCAGAGCACTATCTAGTAATTAGATGTTATCCTCCAGATGTTTAAAAGGAACCTCTAATATTTTAAGCCACTTGGAGGTCTCTCGGCGCTTTATTAAAATGGCTAGAATTGAAAACGTGACTCGCTGGTGATGCTTTCTTGGGATTCTCTTGCTGGCAAAGACCCAGGAGCCCAAGGAACCCATGAAAGGACCCAAAGCATTTATTGTGGCAGCCTCTGCTTGGGAACAATTGGGGCAGCCACCCATTCAGAGGGTGCTAGAGGGATGGCCAGGGCACTCTGGCCCCTGTCAGTCGGTTGGAGCAGCTCATTGATTTCTTTGAACCACTTGAGTGAATCTCTCAGAAGTTCCCTCCTCAGAATTCCACACAATCGCCTGTTCTCTCTTTATTAGGCACTTTGAGGGACAGCCTGGTCTACACCTGCCTTTGAAGGGGCCCCTCCATGGTTTTAATGACCTCCATCCGTCAAAAGAAAAGTTCAGAGTTCATTCTTTTGTCCGAGCCCCAGCAACTGAGGAGTCCAGGGTGCTGGCTGGTCAGGGCTCTTTAAGTCACCCGCCCGAAAACTTTCCCTGTGACCCCGCTCATGTCAAAACAGCGAGCTGGCCGCTCTGGCCATTGTCAGTGGAATAAGGGCTAAGTGATGCTGCTTGGTCATCACGTGTGCCCCGCTTGGCAATCAGGGTACAATGGAAGGTCATTAAAGGCCATAAAACTGCCACAGCTCTGAAAAGGGGATTTTGAATGGAGCCAGGGGACTCTGGGAGCCAGGCCTTGCTGGTCTTCAAGGAGAGGGGCCTAAGCGGCTCCAGGAGGGGAAAAGTCAGCTCCATTTGGATTAAGAAGTTTCTCCCCTGTGACACCAGAAAAACCTGATGCCCCCATGTCACCTGCTTCATGCTGGTTACTTCTGTTTTGAGTTCACATAGAGCAACAGCCCAAATTGAGCAGCAGGAAGTGGGGCCTTCCTCTGCAGAGAGGTGGGAGTCATCTGCCATTGTGCAGATGACCACTGGGCTAAGCAGTCACCTCCACCTGTGTACACACATAGCCTTCTGTGACATGGAAGGCAGGTCTCCTGAGTGCTCGCTTTCTACCAGGCTTGTTCCAGGTGATCAGTGTGCATGTGTGTATGTGTGTACGTGTGTGTGTGTGTGTGAACTTAGTGGAATTTCATGCCAGCCCACAGAGATAGTTGATGCAATCGAAGCTTTAACAGCTGTTCTAGGGACATGTTTTCAGCATGGTGGCCTTGGAAAGGAAACCTGAAGAGAGGCAAGGGGCCCTTTTTCTTGCATAAAGATGATAGCACTAAAAGCTATGTTTTGCTGAGTAAATATTATGCTCCAGGCAGTATCTCTTTTAATCTGATGTCAAACCATGGAGTCTGTGCTGTAACCATTCCCATTTTATAATCTAGAAGTTAAACATAAAGCACAGGTATGTGCTTTCAAGTTGCAATTCCAAGTTGCCAGTCTCATCCACTGTAGTGTCAGTGACATTTGTAGCACTGCTGCCTCTGCTGCCTGGGCTGCTGCCATTGTGTCAGAAGTGGTATAGGGATCTTAGATTACGCTTCAAAAGATGTGAATACCAGACTGCCTCACTGTGCAGCCTTTAGCATAACTCCACCCCTCTGTGCCTTAGCCTTCTCAGCTGATATGGTATGTAGGATCTGGACTCTTTCTGGGCTTCTCAAACTGGTCTCCTTCTCTGATTTGGATGTAGCTCCAAGATGTACATGGGTCATCTTTTAAGACCATCTGTTTCATTTCAAGACAAGTCATTAATGTACTACTTTCAATTCTCTTGGAAACATAAATTTGTAGTAGAGTACAAAACCTTGGTGAAGTTCTCAGATGCAAAATGAGCCTGTGTGGCAGTCTGAAGCTTGCTCTGCCTGCTTTTGGGCTTTGCATACTAGGCCTTCTGGCTCTGCTGTTCTCTGTCCTCTGCCTTCATATGAGCTTTGGAAGTAGTGGGTTCCACTAGGTCACCTGGTATAGGGGCAGTTTGAAACCTTTTGGGACCATAATTTGTTGGTACATGAGTCCTTCTGGTCCACTCAGCCCTGCTGAATCCTTTTGGGTGACCAGCTGAGAGCACTAATAAGCAAAAGCAGTGTTGGTGGCTCATGTGGGTATGGGGGAAAATGTGGCCCATGCTGAGATGGTCAGGAATTTCCAAAGCTGTATCTCTGAGTTCTACCTGATGGAAATGCTAACGGACAGAGGTTGGGAGAGAGCCTGGGACAGGGACATCAGTGTAGATTCTGGCTCCACACAGGACTAACTCTGCAATTCTAGATTCCTTTCTGGTCCTCTGTGTCCTCAGCTATAAGAAGAAATATTGAGTGCATTCTTAGCTTGCAGGTGAAAAGATTTATTGAAAAAAATTCATACCAGGAACTCAGAGCAAAGCTTATGCAGCCAACTCTCAGAAAATAAAATGCAAAGTTACTGTGATCCTCATGGTGCTTTATGCCAGAGGAGTGGAAACTGCTTTCTGGTAGAGCTGAGTACACCACCTCTGCTATGCTGGCTGAGACATAGGAAGAGTAAAGAATGAAGAAAAGAATAAAGAGAAGAAAGAGAGAGAAGTAATGTATGCTTTTATGTTGTCTTTTCTTCATTCAGAGATTCTCTTGGAATGGTATTTTTCTCTTCCATTTGACACTGAAAACCTTTGGGATTCTGTCTCATTGTCTCTTTGTGGTTGGATCATTTAGGTTTTCTTTGTTACCTACCTCTCTGTCTTTTCCTTGCTCAGTCTCTCTGAAACTCTCCTCCTTCCATCTTGGTTGGGGAGTGGGAGTGAATTCCTTTGGGATGATGGAAGCATCAGTTCTTCTTCTTTGTAGGAGAAGATAGGGCTCCAAGAATGAGGAAGAATTTGGGGGTAGGAGTATTTCCTGACAAGTAAGAGCCTGGGGCCTCAACAATAGTCAAAATGCCCATTCCACCGGACAATGACTTATCCCTAAGGATCTTCTGGAACATGAAGGAACCATCCCGAATTCCGTTCTTCCATCTGATTTAGGGCAGACTTGCCTGTACAGATGGAGCTTCCCCATGATGCCCTCCTTCCCTCCGGGAATTTTCCAAGCACATTTGTCTCCTTCTTGGAGACAAGTAGGATTTCCTGCACTCCAGTCCAAGTTACAAATGCCCAGAACATGACACCATTTAAAATCTCATCAATCTTGTATCCTACTGCCTTGAATAAATGGGAACAGGTTCTGGCATGGACATTTGCTGAAGTTTGCATTATTCCAACAATGCCTTTGGGAAAAAGGCCTATTGACTTCCTACTCAGAGAAGCTGAAAATGGACTCAAGTTGCCAGTTTGCTTCTCGTCCTTTTGACGTGATGAAGACGTATAGATTGTGTCGCAGTCACTTGGGCTGCATGACTATGGGATGTATCCTGATTTTACTGAGCCTAGTTGGTTCATCTGTAAAGTGATGACACTTGAAGTTTCTTCTAGCTCTAAGTAGCTACTTCAAAAATTACTTCCTTTAGTTATCCGATATGCACTTAAAATATATGTGTACATCTCAAATAGTACCTACTGTGTGCCAGGCACTGGAGGCACTGAATCCAGCAGTGAGTAAGAATAATGTTACCTCAACTTCCATGGGGTGAAGAAAATCTGGGTGTCTGGAAGGGAATTTGGCAGACAAGGAAAAAGTTATGCCAAACAACTGAGATTCAACTTGAAGAGCTGAGTTTTTCATCCTTGAAAGTATTCAAGGAGATCAGAGTGACAATCTCCTGACTTGTGCAAAAAGTTTCATCACTGAGAGAGAGTTGGCTCAGGGAAAGGCTTGGAAGGGCGGTTTTAGGTACTAGGAACAGCTTATGTGAAAGCTGGAAGGCTTTGTGGGGTCAGGTTTCATCCTATAGGTACTGGAGATCCACTGAGGAGTTTCAAGCAAGGAGGTGCTATGATCAGAGTTCTCTGTGTTGACTGTAGAGAGGTGAGCAAGCATGGGGAGAAGGGCTTGGACAGGAGGAGGCTTTCAGGAGGCTTCTAGAGCTGTCCAGGTGAGAGATGCCATTTCCAAGTCAAAGGAACATCTGTGCTTGTGGAGAAAAGGGGCAGGTGCTAGACAACAGAAGAAGGTGGGTTCCAGATGGCTTGAAGTAGATTGCACTGGCTACATTTTGATTCTGTACCAGGCATCTTTGGAAGTCAGCTGGAGAAAGAGAGTGAATTCTTTTTTCTGGAAAGGGAGATAAATAGGTGGAAATGGAACCTCCATTTCCATAGGTTCCACAAGAGCAGATTCAACACACTGATGATTTGAAAATACTATAAAACAGTTGCGACTGTATGGAACATGTACAATTTTCTCTGCAATTCGTTATTCACCATACAATATAGTAGCAGCTATTTACATAATGACACATTATGTTCTAAGTAATCCAGGGATGACTTAAAGTACGCCAGAGGATAAACATAACTCATATGCAAATACTGCACTATTTTATGTAAAAGACTTCAACATTTGTGAATGTTGGTATCTGTGGAGGGTTCTGGAACCATTGACTTATGGATACTGAGAAATGACTGTATCATCTACCAATGGTATGAGGCAGGAGAAGCAATACATCAGAACCTCCAGTGCATCAGCACATCTGGGTCACCGTCCCAAAGTGCTATAGACTGGGCAGCTTGAAGAGTGCAAATTATGGTCATGATTCTGGAGGCCAGAAGTTCAAGATCAAGGTCCAGTTTGGTTTCAGGTGAGGACCCTCTCCTCAGCTTGCAGGTGGTGTATCCTTGCTGTGTCTTCTTTGGTATTGTAGAGTAAGAGCTTTGACATTTCATTGTTATGTTCTAAGCACACAGTTGTATTAGAGTCCCACTAGGACTCATTTGTTTATGACCTCCCTTTATGACTTATGACCTCATTTAACTGTACCTCACCAGGGGATAGTCTTTAGATATAGTCAAATTAGAGGTTAGGGTTTCAACTTGGGGAGTAGAGTTTGGTCCCTAACAGCCTATTTGCCTCTAGACTTCAGGGTATAACCGTTCAGGTACGAGTCACAGTCTTCTGCAGATGCTGGAGAAAAGTCAGGGTGCCAGGCAGTGGACCAAGTGACTCAGAGTCCTGTGCTCCTCAGCAAGTGGTACAGAAGTACTTTAATTTATGAGAATGAGTAAGGCTTCCCTCTCCTAGGCCACAGGAATGGCAGCCTTCTGTGAGCTGCCTGGAACAGTGTGGAACAGAATGGATGAATTGCATCAGGTCACTAATCAGCAGATTTCAGAAAAAAGCGTCAATTGGAGTTTGGTAGTGTTGAAAATATCTTTTAAATGCAGATTAAATATTTGCTTTTAAGAGTATTAGAGCTCAACACATGCTCTATGGTTGCTTTTTAAGAGAGTAACTCAATTAATTTTTTCCCCTTGGACTAAATATCCATCTTGATGAGTGGGAAGGGAGTAGCTACATCACACATCAAAGTCCTCATTATTAACCAGAGGGAGGGACTTTTCTCTTTTCTCCTTCAATCATAAGCCCAACCTTATCTGGAGGGACCTCTGTCCCCAGAGCTGTAAAACAAGCTTTTTTTCCCTAAGCTAACGGTGCACAATAGTGTCAAATTATGTATAATGATTTCGTAATGTGAACTAATGCCACCAGGGACCTCACAGAAAGTACCACTTTCATTAAACTTATCCAGCAACAGGATCTGAATACAAATTTAGAGGAGGGGGCAACTCACAATGCTTCTATATTCAAGGCATTTGCCAGTAGCTTGTTACTGCAAAGGTCCGTTGGGCAGAAATCCATAACGTTGGGTCATTTTTGGTTTTCCTGTGTGGCCAATGAGATGTGGTGAGAGTGAATTGTCCCTCCGTTGTCTGCACCTTGGGACCTCGAGCCTTGTGAGAGTCTCTGCCAGCAGAGGTGGGCTGCCTGCCCCTCTTTGTTTTAGACATGCTCTCATCTCCCAGAGAGTTCCAGCATCCCTCTGGTGGATCAGAGAGGGCACCTGGGTGCCGCTTCAGAATTAATGAGACTCCAATTACACGTATTTGCTTAGAGGAACTGTGCCCAGCACTGACCCCCACATCCCAGAGTTTCCCATCTCCTTAGAAGAACTAGCTAATTATAAGGAAATCATATCCAAAAAAGACAAACAGAAGAGAACTCAGGGAAAAATAGCAAAGACGCAACACCCTTTGGAATCTGGTCCTCAGCCCACAGACCCCACTTTGGAAGCACATGTCATCTCTCTGTGACCTGACAGAGCTACACTCCACCTGTGTTCAGGCCACCAGCACCAAGGGACGAGAAGGAAGACAATACTGATCAAAACAAACCCAGGCCATTTCCCCACTCTGCTAATCTTAATTGAATCAATCTCCCAGCGTCTCTTGACAGTGAAAGATTGCTCAAATCAGGGAGGCCAGGCTGGACACGACTCCTAGAAGAAAAAAAAAATCTTCCTTAATCATTAATTTGTCTGTTCCCTCCCATTTGGCCCCATTCTTCACTGTCTTGCTGGTCCCCTCACCCCAACCTTTCTCTTTTGGTAATCACTCCTAAGTGTTCTTCCCAATACACATCTATGGCCAGAAACTAATTTGCTGGAAAAGGACATGGGACAGTGAGAGAAGCTTCTCTCTCTCTCTCTCTCTCTCTCTCTCTCTCTCTCTCTCTCTCTCTCTCTCTCTCTCTCCCTGAGGTCTGGTTTGCTGTTCATGAAGTCCAGTGAGGTCTTCAGCATTATTTGCTTGATTTGTTGGAAAACAGGTTTCCAGCAGCCTCTCCTCAGGAACTGGAACCCCTGAGTCACTGGGTGGCAAACTGGCCTTAGGTAAGTCATTAAGAAGAATTCAGTGTAGGCTCCATCCTGACCCTGGCAAGTGGATCATGTAAGAAGAGGAACTACAGTCCCCTTGCCATGTCTCCAAAGGAAGAGGACTCATTTATACTTCTTGGAATTAAGACGTTTCACAAAGCATGTCCATCTCAAATTATCTGGGGCTTTCATGCTGTAGATTTCACTGTGACTTTTGCCTTTCTGAACGTAGGTCATAGATAGTGAGAAATATATGTGGGGTACAATAAGCCAGAGCTAGGCTCAGACTGGCTCTGACTTGGACACCTGGAGTAGTATGCCTGTAGGAGCATTCAGCTCTCAACACCATCTTCTGTGAAGAGAGTGAGGTTATAAAGCATTGCATGATTTCTCTGCTCAAACATTCTTAAGCTGCATGTGTCACAGACGTCTTCCCTGTGGTCCGCAAGGTTCTGCTCCATCTGGTCCCCAGTTAACGATCCAGTCTCCTCTCATAACATTCTCCCTCACTCATTCCTGTGGCACTGTGCTGGCCATACCCAGCTTTCAATATTCTTGCTTCTCTGCATGACTCTTTTCTTCCCAGGGGTCCCTAATTAATGGTCACCTTGTCACAGACATTTCCTGACCATTCTGTCTAATAAATCATCTTCACCACTCTACTTAATTTTCCTCTTAGCACATATTGTCACCTGACCTAGTATTTGTTTATTTGCTCTTTGCCTCTATCAGATTGTAAACTCCATGAAAGGTTGCACCCGCCCCAGAGTAGACATTCACTAAATATTTGCATAATCAGTGATCGCTCTATCAGTGACCAGAGTCATTGAAAAGCTGCTCATGAGTTGGGATTCTGGAAGGCAACCTATTATAATTTCAGATTCATAAAATTATCCTTAAAATATTTCATGCTAGTGCCCTATCTCTAAATACCATCAACAAAGGAGGAGAAAGTCCCAGAAGGATTCTCTCATACTAATTAGTAGTGTTTGAAGTTAAGCAAGACAAAGCCGACATCGAGCTGGTCTCCTGTTTGACACCATCCCTGTATAGTATTAAGCATCTTCCACCAGACAGTGTGTCTTTGTGGTTGAGTCCCAGTTCTTAACCCTAGGTGGGTTGCCAGTCACCAGTGGATTTATGGTAGCCTTGCGGGTTGCTTCCTGGCCCTTACAGGCCAGCTCCCCCATGGCTCTTCAGTGTGTAAATGCCAGGTGGTAAAACAAATAAAACCCACTGTTCCTCTTCCACTCCTGGCCATAAATCGGTCCCCGCCTCACTCATGGGGCTGGAGTGATGTCTGATTTATGCACTTTGTGAGATTTATAGTGTAGTCATTTAACATAAGAAATAAGACCTTTCAAACATGAGTTCTTACACATAAATTCCAGAGCTAGCAAATGTTTGGAAACTAGTATTTTCTTTAGATGACATTGAGCATGCCTGCCTCGTCCTAGGGATCACAGAAGTGTGAGCCTTCACTTGTGCAAGTCCAAGGGGAAGTATGGAGGCTGTTGAGTGTCATGAGTGCCACACTCTGTACCTAGTAGGCAAGAATTTGATGCATTGCTCAAAGTGGGGTCCAGGTTAAGAGTCCTTTTGGCTTGGTCCACAGGGTTCTCAGCTCTGTTCAGTGGAGAGGGTGAGATTTTAGGTGGAAATGGTGGACATTGTCAGAGGTCACTGCATCTTCACTGATCACCTTGGTAAAGTGGGAGGGTTAGGGTGGGGATGGAGTGCTAGGAAGTTTCGTACCTTAGATATAGGGAAATGCAGTTCTAAATGAGCTTTGCCATCTTTAAATCTTAGCTTCCATTTCTATAAAACATGGGACTGGATTATGATGCTAGAGATCACCTTTCACATTGCATTATGATTATATGCTCCATAAAGGGAATACACCTTTTCCATTTTTTTTTTTTTTTTTTTGTATTTTCTTTTTCATTTAATGTATTTAGTACAGGATCTACAAGGTCTCACTACATAGATCAGACTCATAGTGATTCTCCTATTTTCAGCCTCCCAAGTGCTGGGATTGCAGGTGCCTGCTACCACGCCCAGTCTCAATCACCATTTCAGCATGCCCTGGGGGTGGGGCTGTTTGTATTTTCACAAGATTTGGTACAAGGAACTCACGTGTTGTTTGAATAGAATTTGATTTTTTTCCCTCCTGGAAATTTGAAGCGGCAGTGGAGCTGGGGGAAGTGTATCCTTTTAATCTGGAAAGTTCCTCAGTGGCTCATGACAATGGGAATGGTTCTCTATGTGGCTTGCTTGCTTTGCATGTGCCACTTGAGAAATGCTAGCATGCCTCAGACTCAGGAAGGTTTAAATTAAAAAGTAAGTCAGAGCAACTTCCTTTTCTTTTGCCTAAAATATGGCAGATTTTTTTCAATATTTAGCTATCAAAATATTAAAATTTACTCCTTGGGTCAATCATCATTATTTTGACAGCAGTGCCCATGCAGGGTGGTTTCCTATCATTCAAAGAACAGTTTCACCATATGCCTGCTTATACAGGATCCTGTTTAAGTGATGGTTAGGATCACTCTAAGCAGTGATTAAAAAAAACCCTGCAGTTATAATGTGTGATCATTTTGCCTTTCATTATAGTGCAGAATATCTTCATGAAAATTCAGGCCAAGATATAAGCCGAAACCCAGGGGCAAAATTCATTCATTATGTATGTACATTATTTCCCCCCAATATTGATAATACTTTTTATAATAATTATTTTACATACATTAGCTCTTGCTGCTGTATTAGTCTTAAAGATACCTTTATTAATCTTAAAATTTTGCTGAATAATAAATAAGATCTCAGAGGCTTGAGTTAAAATTTGCTCTTAGCTTGAAAGCTGTAAATCAGTTGTTGTATGAATAAAATTGGCATTCACATTTTTTCTTCAAGATTGTTGATTTAAATAATTTTTCCCTTTTATTGAAGATATATATATACATACATATATATATGTATGTATATATATATATATATATATATATATATATATATATATATATATATATATATATATATATAATTAATTTATTTGGCTGAACTGGGGATTGAACTCAGGCTCTTGCACTTGCCAGGGAAGTGCTTATTCCACTGAGCCATCTCCCCGGCCCCTGAAGGTATATTTTTTTAAAACCTAGAGACAAGCAGCCCTGCTGCCAGCCTCTGTCCTGGTTCTCTCTCTCCCTGACTGTTGGTGGAAAATTAAAAAGCCATTTAAGCCTTCTGAAGCTCCCTCTGAAAGGCAAACTTTACTCCTGTATTACTTAGAGGCAATGGGCATTCTTGGTGCAGTGGTCAGAGCAGCAGAAACTTGTTTGCAGCTGATGGCACAAGCCCTGGAAGAGGTCTCTGGCGAGAATAAGATGTATGTCTCAGGTGGAAGCACTGCAACATGGTTAGCAAGGTTGTGTGCTTTGCACAAGCTAGGGTCTCAGAACTTTTAATTTCATTTTTAAATGTTGACACAGGTTGTCAGTAAGTTACTAAATTGCCCAGTTTGGGCTCAAACTTTGCCTCCTCCTACTTCAGGCTCCCAGAGTGCTGGGATTATAGAAATGTACCACCATGCTCTGCTATGAGCAGGTTCTTATTTTTTTGATCCATCATGCAGCACTGACCCTTCTGCTTTCTTAAACTGGACACCCCCATTCAAGGTCCCCATTCATTTGGCTGTTTAGGACTGGAGATGGCAACAGAAATGCAAGAATGACACATACTTACGATGTGGTTTTCTCATCTTTGAAGTCGGTGGGTCTATCTTTATTTAAATAGACAATATCTGCAAGACAAGTTGACTATGCCTTATCCAAAATGGGATCAGAAACATCTTGAATTTTATTTGTTTTTTTTGTTTTTTTTTCAGATTTTGAGATATTTTGGGAGTGGAACTTGAATTTTTAAACACAAAATTCATTTATGTTTTATATATTCCTTATGTACATAGCCAGAATTAATTTGGCAGACCATTGTTCTTTTTTAAATTTTTTTTTTTAATTTATGTATTTGGTACAAGTCTCACTGCGCATCTTTGATTCCTGTTTTTAGCCTCCCCAGTGCTGGGATTACAGGCATGTGCCACCACGCCCAGATTAGGTAGCCTGCTCAGCATGCCTGGGGACAGGGTCCACACCCTGGTCCCTGAGCTTGCTTAAGCAGGCACTTAGTCCCCTGAGCTATCTCACTGACTCAGAACATTGTTATGAATTTTGTGAAGAAAACAAAGTTTCATGATGTGAAATTTTCTATTTGGGGTGTCTGTCAATGCTCAAAAAGCTTTAGATTTTGGAGTATTTTGAATGTTTAATACTTATTGAGAGCTGTGTGTGAGGCTTTGAAGATATTAACACACTCTGCACTAACTCTGCCAAGTTGAACATTGTTGCTCTACTCCTTTCACATATGATGAAATTAAACCCCAGAGAGGCCAGGGTCGCATCAAGTCAAGTTGAATCACAGGTTGGTTTGACCCCAAAGCCCACACAGTGTGCCTCTGAGATGGAAGTGCAAACATGGATGACTGATATGATGAAGCAATGAGGTCCTTCACTGACCTGCCCTGTCGATGGACCCCTGAGTATTCCATCAAGGAGCCCTATGCTGCTACCAGTGGGCAAGACATCCACGGGAAGAGGATATGGTTGTGGGAAGACAAGCTTGGATGGGGTGCACATCAGCTACTGCAGTTCAGTAATTGGTTCTTCTTATTGTGCCAACATAGAAAGAAGTCTTCTATCTTTTTGAACTTTCATCCATCCATCCTGTGTAGAGGCCAGGGACTAATCCATGAGTACCCAGTCTGATCCATTCATGGGGTCTTTCTGAGGCAACATCAGAATAGATTGTTGATGTCTTCTGAGTTAGTCAACTTTTAATTATCATAGAAAAACATCTGAAACAGAATATACAGAAAGAAAAAAAGGCTTATTCAACTCACAGTCCAAGTGGCAAACCAGAGGCTGGGCAGTGAGTTCCACCTGTTGGCTGCGTCACTATGGTGGGAGGGGATTCAGGGGCAACATTACATGTTGAACCAGGAAGCAGGGATCTTGGTGGGGCCAAGTGTGCTTCTTTCATGACAAGGACCAAGGGTCTGGCCAGAGTTCTCCATCTAGCACACTCTCAGTGACCTAAGGACCTTCCAGTAGACACCTTCTGCTACCGTCACCCTGAGAACGAAGTCTCTTACCACATGGCCCCCTAAGAGAGGGGGCCTAAGAGAGAAGAAGACTGGCATCAAGCATGCTGGGCCACACACAGGCTAGATAATGTAACCATTAAAAGCCTGGCCCACAAGGAATCCCAAGTCAAGAGCTTGGAATTATGGGTTACTACATTCTGAAAAGAAAAAACGTTTCAGAAAAAGTGTGGCTTTTCCATATTAATACACTGAGCTGTAAAAGGCTCAAGTCAACAACTTCTGACATTGCCAGTCCTATGGAAAACCCAGTACTATTATGGACTACTGGACTACATTGGATTATTTTGCTGAATTCACACACCTACAATATTTAATGACAATGGAACAAAACTAAACAAAAAAGGGGATACAAATGAAAGACCATTTTGTATCTGTATATTCAAAATATTTAGGATAGATATACAGCTCCATTCTCTTAATTCAATGAATAGAAAGATTTGTTCTAATAGTGTTTGTGGACAGGATGTCATGTGTACATCTTGTACTATGAATAACCACTGCAAAGACAACACACAATGTATTAATTATTGAAACTGTCCTACTAATTGGTTTTGAAACTGTCTCATTGCTACTTATTTCTCAAAAAAATTATTTAAAAAAATGAAATTTCCCACTGCCCCATTGCGGGACATCCTCTCTCCCAACTGCTAAGATTAAAACAACTTAAGACTTAGGCCATTAAGACCCCTAAGACTACAGTCACTCCTGGACAAGATCCTCATTATTATAAGATCATCATCACCCTCTGAATCAGATATTAATCTCCTTTTCAATCAGTAAATGATGATGAGATTCTGGCAAAAAAGTGTGGCTTTTGCTCACCCATAGAGGACAGAAAAGAGAAGAGTGTTTTGAATTGCTTTTCATTGCTCATTGTCCTGTGAGAGAAAGAGAAAGAGAGAGAGAAAGAGAGAGAGAGAGAGAGAAAGACAAGGCTGCACCATTTTCTTATGGCATGAATGCCTGATTACAATGTCTTCAGTCATGGTTTCCTGGCTCTGCCTATTCTTACTGTGGGGATGTGAACCTTAGGTCTGACCTCGTTGTGAGGCAACCATGGCCCTTAGGACTGCACCTGGCACCTAGTGGATGTTGATTGAATCATCCATTCAGTGAGCTTCTACTAGGTGCTTTCTCCAGGACCAATACTCTCCACTGAGGAAGTTCCACTGTTCTTCTCAGGATCATCCTTCCCAAACTCTATTTTTTAGATTTGATCACTCTATCAGGTTCTGGATTTTATTTCTCAACTAATCTACTGTCTTCCAGCTTTGCCATTTAATTATTATCCACAGGTCTTCCTTGGGAGCAGTTTAAGGCACAAAGACATATTCCTGAAGCAATTTATATTCCTAAATATGGTGTCTTCAGCTTCCACAGCTAGGGGCAGCCTGGCTTCATAAGGTTTTAGATATGCATATTATTATGCAAATGTATTTGAATTGAATATAATTTCCTTGAAAATATTTTCCACTGGAAAATAGATCTTGCAGGGGAAACCTAGCCAGGCATTATTTGAAAAAAGTTGTGTTGTCTGCACCAAGCAGACTTGAGTTATTTCAACAGATTATTTCAGAACCAATAATAGTAACAACAATAGCCAGAACTCATTGAATATTTGCTAAGTACCAAACACCAAATTAACCCATTAAAAATATTCCCTTCTTAGGCAGAGGAGCTAGCTCAGCAGCACAGTGTCTGCCTGGCAAGCACAAGGTCCTCAGTTCAGTTCCCAGAACCAAAAAGAAGCTCTCCTTTAAGCTTCTCTGCAACCCTACAAGTCCTGACAATGTTCACTTCCACATTATGGGTACATAAACTGATGCACAGAGATGGTTTGGGATATGTACCAATATGCCTGCTTGAGGCAGTGCCGGCTCCTAATGCAGTTCCAGGATAGCCTCAGAGTCCCTGTCTAACCTCTCTACAATTCTGCCTTCAGGTATTAGTATTTGAGTCATTTTCAAAGACAGATCAGGAAGTGTCTAAGCAGACATAGAGGATTAAGAAAACAATATACAATGTCTAGTGCTCCTCATACTTCTGTTCTATTGTCTCTCTGAAGGGTAGCTGGAAGAGGCCAGGAAATTCTGGTTAGCACATTGTGTGAAATAAATCAGAATGCATCCCAACTTCCATATGATACACAGACACAGAGCCTCATGGCTTGCTAAACGAGAATTATATTTGCATCAACAAAGCCTGTTCTCCCTACTGAACCTCTGAAGACAGATTCCAAAGCAGACAGCTTCTCTTTCTAAAGAGGCATCAGAAATCCCTCGTACACATACATCCCATAGACTTTTTCTCCGCATGACTAATCCAGTCTCCTGTGACCTCTCTTTAACGTGGCAGGGACGCAGGAACAGAGCCTGCGGGTCCCGCCGACCCCAAACATTTAGTTACATTAATCACAGAGCATTTTTGGACTTTGAGCATCCAGAATGAAAGACATTTGCTCAGGGAGACATTGATCAAACAGTCTACAGGTATCTGTACATCGAGGGACATTAATCATTTCTGCATTATCTCACCCACCAGCGGAATATGTAAATGTGATTCCTGTCAGTGATAAGGGGAAGTGAAATTATTCTTAGAGATTGGTCCATCTGGAGCTGTTGATACAATCTTACCTAAGACAATAGGTTGTAAAGATAAATTTTTTAGCATTACTAATCCAGTGTTGCCGATATCCATGGAGAACAGATAAATTTAAAACCAAACTGAAGATGTACAGTTGACGGGGGAAGAGAAAAACAAGCTCCAGTTTTGCTTTAGTTTTTATAATATTATTTGGCAACATTAGCAAGAAAGATGCTTTTTATACAATTAAGGGGGACATTTCTGGAAGTTCTGGTAGGCTTCTGGAGAGAGTTTACATCTGGCCAAACGTTTAACTCTTAACACAAACAAGACAAAAGTCTGCAATCTCAGCATGGATCTATAGGGCTCCTGAAGATTCGATGTCCAGGAGTTTTACCTTCAGAAGGGAAACTTTTCTAGAACCTTCTGTTACATCAGTGTTCCCAAACAGTTGATAAATATGTTCAGTATAGGAAGGAACAGGAGGAAAAGGACAGAGCTCTGCCATAGGAGACACAGGTCCTAATCCCAGCCACCCAGCTCAGTCTCTCACACCTTCAGACATATCTCCCCCTTGTCTCTGGCTCATTTCTTGTATCTATGAAGCACAATGCCTTTCCTTCTATGTGCTTTTCTCCAGGATAGAATGACAGGCCTCCTGCATGACCCTCTTCGCCACAGTTGAGAAAGTTAAAAAAATGTTGCAGAGATTTGGGGTGCTGACCTCCAGGGGAGTCCTCGGCCTGTATCCTTGACTGCAGCCTATTTTAATAGAATTTATGTTACTCAGGAATCATTGAAAGCAGAAGCACAACTTAGACTCCTGTTCTTTTTTTTTTTAAATATGAATGCTAGGCATATTTTGGGAAAATTTTTAGAATTAAGTGTTACTCTGGAAGATTACTGAAAATCAGGGGTAAAGGTGAGCCCTGGGGTCTTCCTCACACTCTAGCTTCCCTCCCTTTCTTATAAATCAAAGAATGGAAAAGTTCTGAAATGTTATCTTCAGCTTCTAGTAGGAAAGGGAGACGAAGTAGTTTCAGTGAGCCAGAGAAGGCCAGTCTTGGCAATTAGTGATGGAATAGCATGAGGTGGGCTGCTAAGAGAGGACAGGCGGTCTCCCGTCAGAGACCTTTAGGAGAAGGACTAAGTGATGATCCCTTGCAAAAGAAGGAACAAGCTCCTTTCCTTCTCTGGTGTCAGCTTCCAAAAGGTCACAGATGTTTTCTTTCCCCGAATCCCTAACTTTCTTTAAATAATCCATTAGAATCTGACATCCACAAATTATACTAAATGTTCCTTGGACTTTATAGGGTAATGAGCTCTGCAATTTTGTTACTGTCTTGTGAAGATTAAATAATGCATCTTAAGGTCTACAGGCTGTGTGCTTTATATTTCAGGATATGGTAATCACCTTCCTTGTTTGGTTATACTTCTTTGTACCTCCCTCTTTTTGGAATTAGCAGCCTTTATCTCTTAAGCTTGTTCTCAGATAAAATTGTTTCATTAATTACTAATGACCTTTTCTAGGTTTGTTGTTTACCATGCTGCTCAGCAGTAGGATGACAGGCTGGGAGCCCTATTGTATACCATGAGAAGAGCATGCTTTTTTGGCCTCTTAGTGGATTTGGTTCTCTAAACTTGTTCTCCTAAAATAGTCCCTTGAGCTTCTACTAGCCATTACTGGAAGAAAGGTTCTTATTTGGGAAATTCTAGGGCAAAGAGCTAAGTGGCGCTCAGTGGAATGTTGGTCTTCTCAGTGCTTCAGTGATCTCCATAACTCTCAGAGATGAGATGGCCATGCCATGCATGCCCCTACCTTGCACACAAAATCCCATTTGCTGCACACACCTTCTGTGACAAGTACCCCAGAGCACATTTTGGGGAAAGGCTAAGTTGAGGGTCACAAGATATTACGAGGAGCAATAGATTACATTATCCTTGGAGATTACTTTTGAGTTTAACAACTCATGATAACTTGTGACAGTTATTGAAAAGATTAGCACTAAAACGATCCTTTGCAGAAAAGAAATACATTCTACAGATGAGATGAAATGTTAGTGTAGTCTTTCTGGAAGTTGATTTCACAGTGCCTGTGGAAAATGTAAAAAAAAAAAAGCAAACTCATAGTAAGTAGCAATTCTTTTTCTAGAAACCTTTCCTAAGTAAAAGATTAGTATATTTCCCCAAGGCTCAGTTCTGCTGATACTTATTCTAATATTTTATGGGACTGATATTCAAAATATTTAATGGCCACCAACTAATCAGAACACATGCTTCTGAGTGGACACAGATGTAGCTGGACTCACACACAACAATAAACTTCAGTGCTGATTTTATATGGTGAAGATTAAAAAACACACAAACATGCTGGCCAGATAGCTCGGCGGACTAAAGCGCCTGCTTAGGCAGACTTCGATCCACAGCGTGCAGTGCAGGCCCTTCTCCCAGGGTGCACTGAGACAGTGATTGAGAGTGGGTGGGGTGGTGCACGCCTTTAATCCCAGTGCTTGGGAGGCTGAAAACAGAATCACTAAGAGCCTGATCTGTGTAGTGAGACCCTGTAGACCCTGTTAAATACATAAAAACACAAAGCACACACACATTTCCATAATAAGGGAATAAGCGTACAAGTTGCAATGTATCTACATGATAAAATGTTTTATATCTATTACAATTAGTGTTGTCAATGACTATTCAATAGTATAACTATTCTTAAAATATTATTTGGGAAAGATAAGTTAAAACTGCATATATAATGACTGTGATTTTTTTATTTTTATGGCATTGGAAATTAAACCCAGGATCTATGTATTGAACCAAATCCCCAGTCTTTTATTATTATTTTTTAAATTTTGAAAGAAAGCCATTATAAATTGCTAAATCGCTAAGTTGTCCAGGCTGGACTTGAACTTGTGACTATCCTTGCCTCAGCCTCCCAGAGTCCTGTGGTTATAGGTGTGTACTGCATTGTCCAGCTGTGATTTTGAAAAAGTACATGGAAAAAACACTAGAAAGATGCATAGCAATTAACATTGGCAGTAGAATTCCAAGCCACTTAGTTTTTTTATTTTCTTCTTTCACTGTGTACTATGGGTTTCAAATCAAATCTAAACATCTACTTTATAAAGCTTTATGAGAACCCAACAGGCCTATTCATTTAGGCCATGTGTTGCCTATACCTATGTTTGTCCTACCACAGCAGAATTGGGTAGGTCTAAAAGAGACTGAAAAGTGAGCAAAACTTGAAATTTGTGCTAGCTAGTTCTTTGCAGAAAAAAAAAATTGCAGACTGCTGGTCTATATATTATATATAACAAAGAACTTTTATTTGTATAATAGAAAAGCTTAACACTAACACAGGAAATAATGAACTATGGGATTTAAGGATCAAAATCATTCCCTTTTAAAGATAAAAATATAAAGAGATAATCTTCAAACATTTAGTAATTATTTCAGATATCTGTGCCTGTAGGGAAAGTTTCATGGGAAGGAGTGACAGAAATCTAGCAGCCTGCTAGACACCGCTTGAGATGAAAATCACAACACAGAATATGTAGATAAAAGCACTGAAAGTTTTAGGCAAAAATAAGCTTTAAGGCCATGGAGATAGTTCTACAGTCTAAGCTCCTGCCTGGCAAGTGCAAGGACCCGGGTTTGATCTCAGCACTGCACGCCGTGCTGGCCCGGTGTCATGCCAACCCCCAAACAAGGTGTGCTGGGGCATGCCTGTAAGTCCCAGCTCTGGGGAGGCTGAGACAGGAGGATCACTGTAAGTCTGAGCTGCACAGTGAGACCCTGTACCAAATAAATAAATCTTTTAAAAAAGTTTTAACAAAGATTCTTCTCCACTACTGACCCATTTTTCCCTTTCCTTGTTCTCAATGACTTCCAAAAAAATAGCATCTGCTATCGACTAAAGGTTTGCACTTCCTCAGGTTTCATACTGTATTTGGAGGTAGAGGTCTTTGGGGGTGATGACATCATGAGAACAAAGTTCTTACGGATGGAATCAGCGACCTTATAAAGGAGGCTCTAGAAATGTCCCTCAGTCCTTCTGCCATGTGAGGACACAGCACCAAGGCCAACATCTGTGGATCAGAAGGAAGGTCCTAAAGAGTAGGACTTGGAATCCCATTCAAGCCGGCTATCTTCCTACTGGGAATTTTCCCAAAGGATCTGAAAACATTGTATAATAGTGATATATGTGTACGTATGTTTATAGCAGCTCAATGTGTGATACAGCAAAATCTTGAAAACAACCAGGATATCCATCACATGAGGAATGGTTGAAAAAGATGTGGTATTTCTATATAATGGAGTATTACTCAGCTATTAAGAATGATAAGTTTGAAGCATTTATACTAAGTGGATGCCACTTGAACATATACTCATAAGTGAAATAAGCCAGACACACATGTGTAAATATCATATAGTCTCCCTAGTATAAGAAGCGAAAAACAGAAATACAAAAGGAAGCGTACAACAACAACTAAAAACAATTGAGTCAGATAAGGCAAAGTGAATGGCATATGCTGCAGGATACTAATCAGCTTTTCTTCTGGATGGTTAACAACCTAAGTTCACAGATCAAAACTGGAGAAATAGAAGAGCCACAAGGCCAGCCAACATTTTAGTCCTAGCTTTTCAAGGTCAGCGAGACTCAGGACATAGGAGATCCTATACTGCAACATCATGAAACTCAGTTGAGCTCCAAATTTTCTGAACAAGGAGATTATGGAGCCACAGAGGAAAGAGATCAAATTTCTATAGTGTGCCTGGGGAGAGTCACATGGAGAGAAAACTTTCTCTCAGGCTCTCACAGAGAGCAAGCTGGTCAAGCATTGGCCGTGACTCATCCACATGGATGACACAGACAAATGATCTACAGAATAAGGTACAGGACTACAAGATAAACCCTGAGGGGACTTCACTGAACTCATAAGAAACAAAAAGTACATGTGTTGGTATATAGGTCTTGCTCTATCTAGGTCTTAGCCATCCAGCAGAAAAGTATAAAAATGAGGTATACACCGCAGGGCCATAATAATAAGTCGAGCTGTAAATGGCTATGGTCAACAACTTCTTCAGATAATTCACTATTGTTGTGGAATGCTGGACTGTGTTGGATTCTGTCGTCGAGTTCAGGTACCTAAATTAGTTGAATGACAATGGAGTGCCCATCTTTGACAGGTGTAGACAAAGGAAGGGGTATAGAAAGGAAGAATCATGATGTGTGTGTATGGACAGTACAGTTGGGATAGATAACGCTGTGCTTCTACATAATTCTATGAGGCAAGATTTGCACTAATGGTGGTTGGACAGGATATTATGTCGGCTTCTAATACTATGGACAACCACTAGGAAAATAACAAGGTAGAAAGTATTACTTATTGAATCTTTGATGTAATTTAGGTATAAAAGATAAGATACGTAAACAGCTACACTCTCTTAATTTACTGATAAGAGACATATTGTACAATAATGTCTGTAAGTATAATATCATGTATGCACCTTCTGTGATACCAAAACATTATGAAAACAGTTTTCAATGTATTAATTTATCAAATCCATCTTGTTAAATATCTTAACACTATCTCATTGATATTTGTACTTCAATAAAATAAAAATTAAAAGAAAAAAAGAAGAAGAAGGAAGGCCCTTACCAGATAACAAGTGTCCTGCTTCCCAGACAACAAGCTTCTTTGCCTTCAGGACCATGAGAAATAAGTATCTGTTGTTCGAGTGACCAGAGTATGGTATTTTGTTTTAGCAACCTGCGCAGGCAAGGACAACATCAGCAGTGTGACAATGGCTGATCTTCTCTCCTGCTCCTTAAATTCCAACAGCTTGTTTTGTGAGCACCCCTCCATCTCCCCCAAATCCTACATCTTAAGAGATTAGAAGATTCTCTTCTAGAACAAAAGGAACATCCCCTAAAGAAAGGCTGGTAGCTATTGATCTATAGGAATATCCCAAGCAAAATATGATCTTTGACCAATTATCATTCCAATAATCTTTCTGCTCCCTTTCTGGAGCTTCTCTGTTAAACACAAACAGTTATCCCAAGGTCTTCAGACATTCTGAAAGTAAAATGACATCCACCTCCTCCTAAAAAGTGTGGGAAATAAAGATAATATATGAGATAGAGGAATTTTAAAGCAGTAAATTTTCAGGGTGCTAAGAGATTGCATTATATTTATGAAAATAAATCTTTAATGAAGGAATTCTTGGAAGCTGAAAACATGATTGCAACAGTTAAAAAACTTAATAGAAGAGTTGAATGATAAACATTGAGAACATCCTTCAGAAGATCAAATAACGAAGTGATGCTACTGAAAGGGGAAAAAAGCTTTTATTTTTGTTTATACTAAAAAAAGGCTAAATTCATGGATCACTTACCTCTCAGAAATCCTAGGGAGAATTCAGGCAAAAAAAGAAATAAGATTTATTAAAGAAAAATATTTTTAAAAAATGGCCCAAAAGTCTCCCAATTAAATGATTGACTTTTTAGTGAAATGAATGGGAAAAAAATTGACTCTAGACTCATGAAGGTAAAATTTCGGAATGGCACAGATACAGAGAAGATGCTGAAGCCATCAGAGAGAGCAGTATGTCAGAGCTGAAGGCTGACGTGCAGAACAGAAGGGACCTACCTTCTCAGGACAGCAGTGGGAGTCCCTACAATGGCTCATCCTGGGGCAGGGAGAGGAAAGCTCCGTCCAGTCCTAGAATTCTACATCCAGCAAATTCTTTGTCTAATATTTAAAAAGAGCTCAAAAATGATTGACTCCTAGAAAGCCACTAAAATTTTTAGTTTAGCACAGTGAGGTTTGTGTCAGTCACTATGGGCTTCCACAGCATGTCTTGGACTGGGTGGCTTGAACTACACGTTTATCTCCTCTCTGGAAGACAGGAGCTCCAGATCAAGGTCTGTGAGGGTGGTTCCTGGCGAGAGCGCTCGTCCTGTGCTGCTTCTCACTGTGTGCTCAAGTGAGGGGGATAAAGCTTCTTATCCCTTCCAGCTGTGTCAGTGGATTGTTAGCACCTCTTCACACCTCTGACTCCAGAATAGTCACATGGAGGCATTTGAGTTCTGGTGAGATGCAAACATTCACTCCACAAGAATGTAAACCAAAATAGAGAAACCCAAAGAAGCCAAGAAACCTGGACAGGCAAAGTGAAGCCCAGCGACATAGTGGAACAGCAGGGCTGGAGAGAGCTCAGCCAGCTAGATCCCCAGAGCGCAGTATCCAGGAGGGAGGTTTCCTTGAAAAATATGAGCTTAAGGATAAAAATTTGTATTGAGAATCTGCTGGGGTTGAGGAAGATACCGTGCAGGGAGGAAGGAATACTTAGTTTTATGTATAGAAGACTAAGCAAATGGAAAATGAGGTTTATTTATTCCAGGAGGAAACAATAAAATATACACACAAGGAATTCAAATCATAGCACATAACTATTGAGCAATTAAATCATAGCGCAAGGGCTGAGTTTTAATTCTAGTTGAGTAGTTTCTTGGAGCTTCAATTGTTTCTTCTTTAAAGTGGACAAGATAATAAGATAATAACTACTCAGAGAGGAGCTCTTAGGATTAAATGAGATAATGCCTATAAACCTCTTAATACACATTTTGGCCCATAGTGCCTGCTAAGTGTTCCCTATAATTATTAGGGCTATTACTGGGGAAGAGTACGCTGGAATTAGCCACCGTTCATTCAGGCTACTCAGTGCTGGGTAGCCTAGAAAGCAAAGAAAAAGCAGAGCAGGACAGAAATGAATAATTCAGCATTTGCAGAGCCAAACTTGTGGGGTTTCCCACACATTTTCTCATAGCACCACTGGCATCTCCATTTTACAGATAAGGAAACTGAGCCTCGGGGAGGAGAAATCGCTCTGCACAGCCGGGACCTGGCAGAAGCAGGTGTGCGGCCGGATCTCCTGACTCCAAGGCTGGTGCATCAGGCTGGGAGGGGTGGGGTGCCACAGGGCTAGGTCTCTGCTCCTGCTCACTCTCCTCTCTTCTCCTCAGGCCTCTGAGGCCAAGATAGGGAGCGCACAGGCCAAGCCCAAGGCGGGAAGTTAGATCCTCAACCTCCGTTCAAGGGGATAATTAGCTGACTATGAAACAGCTCTGTGAACCGCAGCAGTTCACCCCACCAGGGGAGAGGGGAAGTCTATGTTTCTATTACATATGGAATCATAGAGGGGTTAAAGGCTTAGAAGTGCTTGGTTTGGTTTGGTTTTTTAAAGACTTGAGGTAGAATTTGGCATGTACAGCCCTAGCCCAGAAGACAGGAAGTTCAGTTTCTGGGTCATATTCAAAGATTCTGGCTTTCTCAACTCTTTATTTTCATGGAAGAGAAACCATTTGCTGCTTTTGTTACATTTTGAACCTTTTCCCTCTGCTTGCCCAGGCTTTCCGCTGCTTTTCAAGCAAATGATGGATGTGTAGGTGGAAAGAAGGGGTGGGGGGAGAGACCTGCGAGGTAACTCTAGAGTTTGGGGATCCAATGGGAACATAGTGGAGCCCAAATTACAGTTGCTTTGGAGGTCACTGACCTTGAGCAAGTTAATGAAGCTCCCTGAGTCTAATTGTGCTCCCTGTTGTTGGAGGTGGAGATATGTAGCTTGTGTAGAGGACCATTCTACCTGAGATAAGGCTGAGACTTAAGCGTGGACCTCTTGGCTTTGAACTCCAGCCCCAGCCCTTACACAGGGAATGAGCAAGTGGCTGGGGTTCTTGCTTCCTGTCCCACAAAGTGGGAGTGACATTATTAGAATCTTTATGAAGATTAGACAAAAAACATGTTGAAAATAGTGCTTGTTGCATGATAAGTGGTAAAAAAGCACTGGTCATTATATTTTATTATTAAAATATAATTATTAAAACAGTCAACAGGGTCCATTTGGTTTATGAAGGTGTAATGGATCATAAGTTGAGTTTAAGGACTTATTATGGAAAATTTTAAATGTCAAATGTACAAGTTTGGCTTTAGGGAGCCAACTTTTGAGTTACAGGGGCTGAAGAGGCCATTTCCTTCAATCTGCTCAACTGTCAGAAGGAAAACCAGGGATTTAGGCAGGGCCAGTGGCTTGATCGAGGCCCACTGTGGCTGAGCACCAAAAGGGAACTCACCAGATCCCCCAGGGACGGCTTACTTTCAAGAGAGTCTCCCAGATTAGCCTCCTTGCTGGTGTCTACAATCCTTCCCAAAGATTTGGATTTAACCTTTTCATATTCAGGGGAAGACACCTTATGCCTGCATAGGGCTATTTGCAATCTGATAGGAATTATTTCGTCCAGAGGTTTCCAGTGTGCCATCTAGGTGATAGCAGGGTCCTGCTGGCTGGGCCGAGGAGCAGGTAAAGTGATCCGGGGCGGAAATGGTCTTCTAAAGCAGCTCCAGTGTCACTGTGGGTAGGGAAGCTGAGAAGCCAGAGCACCCCTCCACCCCTCTTTCCCAGCAGCATCAGATGTATACCTCTTAGATTCAACCAAAGCTTTTATAGCTTGGAATCTACTGTTTGGGGTGGAAATTCCTCATCCTTCCTGACTACTCAGAACCAAAAAATGTTCCAAAAATTTGATCATTGATGTCTTAAACCTCAGAGAGCCATTTGCAAATAAGTCCAGTCCTTTGGGTTAAACTATTTCCCCAACCCACAGCATCTCTGTGTTACTTTATTTATGCATTCATTTGTTCAGATCTGTTTCCAGCCAGGAAGGACTTTGGGCAATTTATAATGATAAGTGTTAAATAAAACAGGCTGGTCTCTTTACCCTTTCATACCCCCACTCTAAGGAGCAATGGAAGGGGTAGAAATGAGGCTGGAGTGAAAGTTCGATTAGAATGGAGGCTGAAAAGGGCAGTCCATTAATTCATGCAATGCCCCCTGCCAGTGACTTACCTCTTACTTCATCCTTGGGGTGATTTCTGCCTTCTGGAGGAATAGATGGAATCTGCTTCCTCAACAATCCTTTAAGCACCACTGTCATTGTTGTCTCTCATGAAGAAGCAGTTGAGATAAAGGGGTTTGTGTCTTTAGAGTCCAGGGGCCAGGGAATTTCAGTGGACACTAGGTGGAATCTGGAGAATCTGGAGGTGTCTGAGCCATGGAGAAGATAGGTTTCTCCTGGAAACCATTTGAGAAGACTGAAAGAAAAGTCCTGGCTTTGCTCTCAGGCTCCCAACAGGGCCTTAATTAGCCAGGTTCACTTGGAATCTGGCTTCTGTGGGAGTCCAAAAGCCATGGACAACTGGCAGAGCCAAACTTCACTACCCACCTGGTTGGGGTGCAGGAGCAGGACCAGCAATAGATGCTCTTGCTAGGCAGGTCACTGACCATGGAAAGTACTCCTGAATAAGACTTTCTGTGAGAGTCCAGAATCTACATTGCTAATGCTCAAAGCCATTACAAAATTCAGTGGAGGGTTCTTATGATGATAGTGGTGATGATGATTTCTCCTCTGCTGAATGCATCATTTCCCCAGCTGAGAATATGGATGCAGTCTCTAAACCTGGAGCATTTCATACATGAGGATGCCAAGGCTGAGAAAAGGTCAAGGTCATAGAATGAGCAGGAGTGTATCAGAATGCAGTTGTGAGACTCCACATTCTATAATCTCAGCTGCTAAATCTTGAGGCTTCTAGGACACGGAGCTCTTGAGCTAAGTCAGCTCTGGGCCTGGGGACTCTTTGGGAGGAAGGGTGGTTTTGGGTAACTCAGGGAACAGAGCCTCCTTGGACACTCTTTCCCTGTACCAGTAACATCTGAACTTCTGTGGCTGGTGAGGGACAGGCCAGCAGCCTGTTGGCAAGACCATGACCCTGATGCCAACAGAGCCTTGGGCCAGACACTCAAAGGGCAGTTTGTGCTTGTTCTGAGATGTATAGTGGATGTCCCTAGTACCTGAACATGCTCCCTATGTCCTCAGGCTCTGGCCAGTGGGTTGGATGAGGTTGATCTGCCTGGGATCTTGCTGGGTGTCTTCTTCTGACAGGGACCTACAGCTGGTGCTCTGGAGTTGCCTGGTGCCTACAGGGTGCCTGTCACTTATAGGGTGAAAGTAGTTACTGACCTGACCTCTGGAACTCTGGGTGACACCACCTTCCCAGGTAAAAAACCTGGGAAGAAGCAGAGAGCACTCAGCCACCCAAATCAGCCATTTCTTTAAGGACATGGCCCTTGATTCAGTGTCCAATAATTTTTAAGTACAATCCTGCTCTTCTTGAAAATGTAATATTGTCCAAAGAAAGGAGTCAAACCAAGGTCGGGATCTAGTAACCTGGGGGGGGACTAGAAGTTGTCACTAATTTTGGGATAAGACATTCATGCTTTGTAATGGTTGGAGCCTATGTGTTACAGTGTCCATAGCCTGAGACTCCAGCTTTATCACTCCGTAATCTCAGTTTAATTGCTGTGGTCAATTTACTCTGCACTTAACCCACAGTTTGGTGTATTGTTTAATATGGTTGACACTCAGTTTGCTTTAAATGTCAGCACCGGCTGGGCCTGGGGACTTGGCAGACTCCCAGGGAGTGAGGACAGAGGAGCACCAGCATCTGCTCAGCATCTGGGGTGTTGGTATGTTGGCTGCAACTTTTCTTGGCTTGAGGTCTCAGCCACTGCCCAGCACCAAGCTCTCAGCTAGGAAGTGCCATATCCTGCCTGCATCGAGGCCCACCCAGCCCTGGTTGGCTGTATTCTTGCTGTCTCCCACCCAGGGATCCATGGATAAGGGGTGTACAGCAGGCAGTTGCCCTCAACTTAGAAAGCATGGAGTGTGCAGGCACTCACTGTAGTCCTGAAACCCCAGTGCTAAGTGTGACGTGGTCTTTGTCATGTGTGTGATCAAGACCTTAGGAATGGCTACTGGATAAATCTCATCCTTTGGTGGAGAAGGTGCAAGGGACAGTAGTGAGGGCAGTGTGCTGCAGTGGCTCTGCCCACTACCCCACGCTAGACGACACTGGCAATCGGATGCATTTCTGTTGCCCACTCAGCCTCCATCCTTTTGCTCAGGGTGGACTGAACAATTGTCTTACCGTTAATTTCTTTTCAAATCAGAAAACTAATGCATGCAGTAATAAATATACAATAATGTGTCCAATCTGGAGCCTATTTGTTTTTAATAGCAACACAGGTGTAAAAATAAATTTTACTTTTTAAAAAAAAAAATTTATTGGGGCTGGGAAGATGGCTCAGTGGAATAAGTATTTCCCTGGCAAGCACAAGGGCCTGAGTTCCATCCCCAGTTCCACAAAAAAAAAAAAAAGGGACAGAAAAAAAGTATTTATTTATTTATGTGTTTGATACAGGGTCTCAGCTTGCAGTTCAGACTTGTAGCGATCCTCCTGCCAAAGCTTCCCCAGCACTGGGATTATAGGCATGCACCACCACGCCTAATTTTGGGGCCAGCATGGCATGTGATAACAGAGATTGAACTTAGGTCCTTGAGCTTGCCAGCCAGGTGCTTAGACCAGCAAACTAACTTTCCAGCCCTTAATTTTGGTTTTTAGTACAGACAGGATGCTTCATTTTCCCACTCTTAAGTAAAGCTGAGATCGGTCAGCTTCTTGGGAGTCCCAAGTGGGTTTGTCTTGGATTCTTCAGGAAGACCCAGGGGAAGGCAGTGATCATGCACCACTGGCTCACACGGCCCAGTCTTGCTTGCTCTGTGCTCCTGAGCACTACTGAAGTGGTGTAGGGTGAAGTCTGGCCTGTTGACTTGGAGTCCGGCTTGAGCTCAGCTCAGTGTAGCCAAGCAGATTTGAGCCTAATGAACAAGTTTGGCAGTGTTTCCAAAATGAAATACAAATGTGGTATCTTGACCATACATAAGGTGATTTTTGAGTGGCACACAAATAAACTCTTAAAAATACCACATGTGGGGATATAAATAAACATGCATAGTTTACACATAAGTCTCATGATTTCCTGAATATTTTTGCTAGGTTAAGTCATGCAAGTTTCTCCATGTGAGTTGATTTAAAGAAAAATATTAATAATGGTACAGCTGACATATTGGTAAAGCAAAGCAAACAAACAAAAAACCAAGTCACAGATAGGGAGAGGAATAAGGAGCAGAAGACAGAGAGAAAAGTCAGTCTTTGGGTTTGAATTATTTTATAGGCTATGTGGCTTGGGTAAGAGTCTTTAGCTCCCAGACTCAGTCTGATCATCTGTAGAATGGGAAGCGTGGGTTTCTGTAAAGATTCAAAGAGGGATAATATAGAGTAGGTGCGTGGCCAAGTTCTGGGTGGAGACTTACCGGAAATAGGGCAGGAGCCCTTAGGCAAAGCTTCTGCTTACTCACTCCTTGGCAGGGAGTGAGACAGGCATTTTAGATGGGAAAGTCATGAGGGGTTTGGGTTCAGGACTTAGAGTTCTCTGTGCTTAATTTGGCCTGAGACCCACCCAGACTGTGAGCCTCCCAAGTAACATGATACAAATCCATTTAATTGAACATGACTCTTAATTGCCAAAATTACCTGTAACCTTAGCTTCTTTCACAGCTGTTCCTGCTCCTGGGGCTGGTGCCAGTTCTCTGGGGATCACTGGTTCCTGGGGGAGCCCAGCTCTGGCTGGGGGCTGGGGGAAAACTGTCTGCAAACTGAGGGCTGAGGACAGGGCCTTGGGGAGGCGCGGGGAAGGGGCTGGGGAAGAAACTCACAGGGTGATGCCAACAGCGCCCTTGTTGCTCCTCCCAGGACCGTCCCAGCTCCTTGTCCTGCAAGGTACAGACTCTTCCCTCGAGGATCCTTCCCTGTCTTTAGATGTTGGAGAAATCTTAACTTTGCTGGAGTCCCCTCAAGTCCGGGGAGGCAAGGCCCTTGCCCCCTGTTCCTATCATACTCTGACCTCAGAGCTCTTGGTCAACCGTGGGAGCTGCACCACAGCACTATCTCAGCGCTCTCAAGTGAGCAGAGGGAAAAGCAATGCACAGGAAGTGGTCCCTATCACAAGTCTTGTGTTTTCCCTCAGATGGCCTTATCTTCATCGACTAATATGGGAAAACAAAAATGGCTAAAAAGAAAAGGTAACTCAGATTCCCTAATTATCAGGAAAATACAACAAATACAAGCTACATATTATTCATTCAGCCATGAGAGTGCAAATAATTTTAAAATTTAATATATTTTTTTTTTATACAAGGGCTGGCTAAATAGCAGATTAAACCACCTGCAAGCAGGCACAGGGGCCAGGGTTCAATCCCTGGACCTGCTATGCTGGCCCTGCCCCAGGGTTGCATTGAGATGGCAACTGAGACTGGGTGTGGTGGTACAGCTCTTGGGAGGCTGTGAACAGGTGGATCACTATGCGTATGATCTAGTAGTGTACCACCATGTCTGGTTTCAGTGGAAGGTATGGTGCTCCCAGGAGGGGGACAGCACAACATGCAGTACCAGAGATCAAACCCAGGTCTTTGCAATTGCCAGGCAGGTGCTTAGACCACTGAGCCATCTCCCCAGTCCTTGTCTGACTTTTGTCCCTCTGCATCACGGGCAATGTTACTGATGACTGTTTCCTGACTAATGAGTAACTGAACCAACAGTGGGGTAGATGGGCCATCCCTCTGGAAGGGGGCAGACCTCTTACTCTGCAGTGACCCATTTCTGATGCTTTTGGAGATTCTTGGGGTACTGTGCTTGATGAGGACCCAGTAAGGAATGTGCCTCATGCTCTTTTTCAAGATAGGAGAGGTGGGTACTACTGTAGTGGGCATTACTAACAGAAATACATTGGCCTGTTTTTACCTTGTTGGGATAAGATATCTGACACCTTCAATTTAAAGAAGGAAACAATTATTTAGCTCACAGTTCTAGTGCTTCTAGTCCGTGATTAGTTGGTGTCAGGGCAAGAAACATGGTGGCAGTGCATACTGAAGCAAAGCAGCCAGGAGGTAGAGCACAGGGAAGGGTGCTGAGGGAGAGGCCCTGGAGGTGGCCTGCCCCCTCCAACTGGATGCTGCCTTCTAACAGCAAGTTCAGCTACAAAAAAGCACCTCCAGATCTAATCACCTTGCCAGGAGCCTCATGATCCAGTGGGCAATGTTAACTGGCACAAGAAAGAAATTTTGGAGCCCCTACTCTCACTGCCATGGGATATAGATTCTCCTGTAAGAGCCCCCGTGTTCCTGCCCAGGGCTCTGGGCTAAGCTTGAGCACATTGAAGAGGCTCTGAGATTGGCTTCAAGAGGACTGGACAAGCTGAGAAAGGGGCTCCACAGGAGGAGGTTCTAGACAGAGCCTGTGTGCCTGAGGGCTGTCCTTTGCGGGAGTGACCCCACTCCTTCTCCTCTCCTCTCCATCTGGCATCAGGACTCATGGTGATCTTTCCCACGGAGGTGTTAAATGCTTTCAGACTCTTGTCCCAAGTACTATGTTAATTTTAAGGATTTAGCTTAAAAATAAATACATATTTGCCATTCCGACTGGATGCTATCAGTAAAATCTTAATGAGGGTTTGAAAGCAGAAATGGAGAAAAGGCTGAGGGTGAATGCAGCCATCTGTGTGTGTTAAGGTGGTAGTGGTGGTGAGAGAGGGGGTAAGCATGCAGGAAAGAGGAGGGGAGAGAAGTGGAGAAAAGGATGCAGGTCCCTGAAGGCACACTTTGGGGTACCCAAAGCACAAGAGGTAATTTTTTTTTTTTTGCAGAACCAGGGATTGAACTTAGGCCCTTGCGCTTGCCAGGAAACAAGATGTAATTATAATGCAGTGGAGGTTACAGCAAGGAAAAGGTCTGGGCATTCACTGTCAGAGTCCCTGAAGTTTGGGTGAGAAGAGAAGGGGACTTCTTCAGACCCCCCTCCAAGCTCTGCATGGCATCTTTTGCCTTTGGCTCTTTGTGATTGCACATACTGCACACATCATAACACACAAGTGACACAACCTAAGCCACACGCACACCAAAATCACAAAAGATGCAGGATTTCATGAAGAAGATAGAGGTGATGCTGAGCAAGCTTCTCAAAGCTGGTGAGCACAAAAGGCCTGCAGGCCAAGGCAGGGTGGGTGGCACGCAGAGAAAAGTGCTCCCTGTGTCACAGAGATGGGAGACAGCATGGCTGCAGGCATCTCTTGAGAGGATGGATGAAGACCTTAGGAATGGCCTTTCAAAGTACTCTTGTTCTCATAATCAAGTATTGAGTCAGCATAGTTGGATTGGTCTGTCACACAACTTTATAGGAAATATAAATTAAAGACATATCAGGTTGTCAGTTCTCATAGTCATATAGATGTTAAATAGCAAATAAATGTACTTTGAAATACTTCACATGTGTTTTTTTCAAGATAAGTGAAAACCAATCCTTGTGAACCTTTAGAGTGAGCTTCTGTTCAAGATATTTTAAAAAATGCACTGTAAGTTTGAATAACTAAGCTCTGGTTATTGGTGTATTGAAACAGTCAGTTCAGGGCTATTTGCTGCATCCCAGGTCCAACCTTCTCCCCTGGCTGGAGAAGGCACCAACAAACCATGTAAGAACTGCTGTGGAACAAACTTGAGGTCAGAGGAGCTGTCACATGGGTGAGGGAGGTGTGTCTGGCTGGGGGTGAATGTCTGGAGGCTCGGATCAGAAGGGTACATTGGGGTGCACCATTGAAGCGGAGTGCGGGTGAACAGTGCCACACAGATCGCCAAAGCTCGCGTGGGCTGTTACGAGAGCGTCCGTGGAGCTCCCCAGCGGCATGGTGGTGCAGCAATGCCTACAGAGTGCAAACGCAGGACCCCACGGTCCTAGGAGGGCTGCGAGGCTCCAGAACCTGCCCAGGGTGACACACCTGGCAAATGACAGCTCAGGCATGGGCTCCCAATCAGTGCTCCTTGTGAACTCTCTGGGGCCCTCTCGTACATCTCCAGCTGTCTCTTCTATTTACCCTTCCAAAATGTAAAGAGATTGACTTCTTTATTTAGAGATATTCATTTGGAAAGATAGCTTTAGGTCATCATTGCAATTGAAAGACAACGTATTGTCTATTACCCATTAAAATAAAAATCTAAGTATTAATATCAAAACGTCTGCCTGTGAGATGTGTGTGTGTGTGCGCGCGCGCGTGCCCGCGTGCAGCCCACCTGCAAACTAAGGCCAGGTGAGGGTGTGGCAGTGGTCAGATAAAGAAAGGGCCCTCTGGGGACCTGTTTAGGAGGTCTGGATGACAGGACAGTATGGTGACTGGCTGGCAGGTGGTGAAGGTCTCCTGGGACATGCCTGAGGTCTACACAGCTTGGGACGCACTCCATATTTTTGAGGGTGGGCAGTGAGGACTGTATGAGAGGAGGGCTATTGTGTGTATTAAAGTTAAAACCCTATGCAAACTGCTTTGAGGAGTGGGTTTCACAGAAGACGACAACAGTGTCACTGGCTTCCTGGATATGCTAGAATGTGGTTTTGCTCAGGAGACCAGGTCCTGGAGGAGGCCGCATGCGGTAACTATAGGGGAAATGGAAATTCCCAGCGAGCCCGGCACAGTCGCAGCAGAAAGGTCGGGACACTGGCTGTGGCGTGTGTATGGTCCCAGCAAGGCTGTTACCCGAGGTCATCAGGAACGTGACAGTGGTCTGCTTTTACAGCCTTGCCCAACAGGTGGGTGGGGCATTATGGGCTGTGGGGTGTGAGCTGGGGTAACAGAAGCTCAGAAGTCCACGGCCGGCCGGCCGCAGCTCCCAGGCCTGGCCACTTTCCGTCCCCCTCCTAACCCAAACCAGCTCCAGAGCACACCCTCGATCCCCTCACACCTTCATTTTGGTGGTGGCAGCGGAAAATTTGAAAGGCCGGCATATTGGTGTTTCTTTTCAGCACACCGATAAGGCAGAGGAAACATCTGGGGCTGGAGACAAAATGTGTGAAAGATGGGGGCTGGGTGGAGACAGAAGTTTTCTGTCTTAAAAACCGTTTTATCTCCTGGCTAGACACCTCTTTTATTAAAATGAAATTTATAGGTTGAAATGTGAACGCGAACACAGAGGAGACAGAAGGTTTAAATCCGAGAGGATGAGAGGAGGGAATTCAAAGTAAATAAAAAAGGAAATCCTGAAAACTCACACTTCCAGAACTAAATGTGGACACATTCGTTTCGGTTTACTACCCTTTCCTCTGCCGCCCAGCTCAAAGAGCCCCGCCACCTGGGACGCACGCCTTAGATTTATTATCAGTTTCCAGGGACCTGACGAACAGCCGAGTGGCCTCATGGCCGCCTGGCCATCAATCAGGTGCTGAAAGCGCTCAGATGAGAACTTGGCAGGAGGGGCCTGCACCTCCGAGGGAGCGTGCTCTCGAGGTCCTGAGCTTGGCCATTTGCCCCTTCTGCATAATCCCAGATAGAGAAGAAGTCTGGGAGAGGATGTAGGGTTTTCTGGAATTAGACCAGAAGTCAGTGACAGCTGCACAACACGCTTCCTCAGCCTGCAGCCCCAGCCCTCTTCGCTACTATTCAGGCCCTGTGTTTTGGTGGTAAAATCCAAAGGATCTTGACTCCTCAAGGAACCAGAGTCTGAGTCCCAGAGTAGAAAGACCCGGTATATGGTTCCTCCTACACAGGATGCTGGAGGACACTGCGACACTTTGGCTCTTGGCCTTTTTGGGAGCATGGCTGGAGGACTTCTTGTTAAGGAGCATGTGGGGCTAGGAGGCCCTGAAAGCCAGGGCAGCCTGGAGCCTTGTAACCACAGGACACATGGTATTGTGATTCTCTGCTTGGGCTAGGCCTGGCTTCAGATATCCAGGAGTCCCAGGTTGCACTTGGGTTGGGTCCTTAGAGCTATGAATTGGCCCCCAAAGGTAACATAGAATGGCAAAGGTCAGGTCCTGGCCTTCCCAGGCTGGGGCAGATGTATGGCTATAGAAGACTGACTGGAAATAGATTTCAAGTTTTTCTAGAAATGGAAAGACTTCTCAAAGAAAGATGACTTATCTCCTCTTACAGTAGAAAAAAAAACCTGTGCTCTAAGAGAGCATCACTTGCCAACAGCAGTTGAGGACTTTAGCAGGTCGTTCGCTCATTCAGCAGGAGCTATGTCACACACAGGAGACATACCGATAAATATAAGAGAAAGAGATATTTGGGAGTGAGTGATCTCAGTTAGGGGGACAGATAGTTGTAGTACACATGAATAAATGTGTAATTTGTTCATCTGTAATCATGGTGATAGAAGAAAGAAATCCAGGCTTTGGGAGCCAATAGAGGAAATATATCTGATTGGTAAAGTCAAGTAAGGCTTTATTGGGGCTGAGACTCCCATGTGTGAGACAAACGCATGAGGAAAAGGAAATACAGGTAAAAACAATCCTGGTAATGTGAACAGCAGAAGCAAAGGCCCAGGGGGGCAGAAGAGATGGCAGACAGAAGAGACTAAAGAGTCTGGTGTGGCTATAGTACAGAGGATGGGTTTAATTAAAGAAAGGTCCACAGGAGCCAGTGTAGGCTGGGCCATGCTGATTCTGCTGAGGATTCATTGAAAAAAACAATGCAAAACTATTCACTGATGCAAGCACGCAGTGCAGGAGAGGATGGAAATTTGGGGAGGTCAGTGACATGCTTGTTTGTGTTTGGCAAATATCATGGAGAGTCGGCCTCCTTTGTTCATGGTTAAACTTCAAGACAGGCTGGACTGTTTCCAGAATGGGGGAAACAGGGAATAAAACTCCAAACATACAATCCTGCATGGCTCTTAGGAGGAAACGCAAGTGCAAAAATAGCCAGTGACCTAAGCATTTGGCGACCTCGGCTTTTCAGCATGAACTCTGGCAAACTGGGAACAGTTACTGTGGGTTAGTGTGGGACTCTCCAGTGCTGTACTCAGTAGTCTTTTGGTTGTTTTCTGTCCTGCAGTAGCAGAAGTTTATCCTAATGGCCCAAGGCTGGTCAGAAAGGATGCAATCTACTGAACATTACTGGTTTTAGATAACATAGGAGAACATGCTACATTGCAAATGTAACTCAAACAAAATGATTTAAATTAAAAAGACACTGGGGCTAAAGGAATGCATCACTTGGACTCTATAACATCCCATAATGACATAGTCCCTGAGCATGACAGAGAGCCAAGTCTGACTGTTCTACAAACACCTTGGTTCGCCACAGAGACTTTCAGCTGGCAGGAGGAAATTGTGTCTTCCTGGGCAGACTTGAACCTGTGGCTGTGGCCTTGGAATTGAATTAACAGGTAGTAAATGGAAGAATTTTAATTTTTAATTTTTTTTTTTTGGCAGAACTGGGGATTGAACTCAGGCCCTTGTGCCTACCAGGCAAGCATTTGTTCTACTGAGCTGTCTCTCTGGCCCCAAGAATTTTAAAGCACATGGGAGACAAAGCTTAAATGACCTTAAGTAGATGTTGATGGAAACAATGGAGATTCTGGCTGAGGCATGGGTGTGGAGAACAGAGCAGGGTCAAGGTGGAGGGACTGAAGGGATGCGGCTGCAAGCCAAGGGTTGCTGGCGGCCAGCAGGGCTGGGATTCTCCCTCAGAGAATCCAGAGGAAAGTGGCCTTGTCAATATGGTCATCTCAGCCAAGGGGTACTGGTTTTAGACTTCTGATTTCCCAAGTTGGGGGCAGAATACATTAGTGGTATTACAAGCACCAAGTTTGTGGTGGTTTCCTGTAGCCTTTGGAAATGAATCCTTTTGGGTGATATTTATTTCATAATCCATGAACACCCATAATTCTGAATGCCTGGGACCTTGTTATTCTTCAAGGTGCTGAGTAAGCGTCATTACCTCAGAGTGGTCTCTCTAGTCAGAGAAGGTTAACTGTGATTAGCCCAAATTTCAGTATTTAGTTACACTCACATTTTGCTCCCAGTTTATGTCCTTCTGTTTGCCCTTTTCAGGTGATTGGGGATTGTGACATCTTGGTCTCACTGCAGAAGTGAGAGGTGATGCCAGAAGCAGAGGTGATGCACCATGAATGTTTGTTGAATGAATGATCTTTCACAATGTCTTCATGGTCAGTTGTGTTTCATTGGTGTAAGACTAGGCCTCTATTTCCCTTTGATCAACAGGTACTGATGGTGCTTCAGTTCTTATTTTGAATCTATAGTCTGCCCCAATCTGAGAGACTATTTAATATTCAGTCACTCATTCACTTATTCAATAAATATTTATTTTTTCGGGGCTTATTATGTGTGAGGCAGTCTGCTGATGATTCCTAATTGGGCTATTTTTTCCCCTGTTGAATTTCAATTGAGAAAGAAAAAAGCAATTGCAGCATTTTTCAAGGCAAAACAAGTCATATAACAACCACAGACCACAAACAACAAAACAATCTTTCATGAGGCTAATTAGTTCTAAGCTTTAGAAAAAAATAGTAACTGCCAATTCTGAGCAGTCTTGGAAGGCTTTTTGAGTGGAATAGCAAGCAGGAAACGTCACACGAAGCTGGCTCACCAAGAAAAACAAGGCACTCCAGAGTTGTGGACTTTTTGTGGCTGTGATTCAGCTGAGTTTTCCTCTGATAAAAAAATTTTAGGACATTGATAGGCGAGGGAAGCACACTTACCGCTCACACAGATTTCTTTCAACAGACTTTGGGACACAAAACCAGTTTCATAATCAGAAGTGTTTCTTTCGGTTTAAAACCCAGAAGGGTAGCTGACATCTTTTATCAAAAAGACAGACAATTCTTATCCCCTGACAATTCCAGATTATGGGTCCCAGGAGGCTCCTCTTACACTGGTATTTTATCACTAGAATCAGAGAGACTGCTGTTTATTTTCTGAAGCTCTGCGTAGTTTTCAAGGTGTTGCCAGCAGGGCTTGGGCTGACAGTGACACATGTTATTGTCACATTGCTAGATCTGAAAGAAAACACGAGATAAATAAATATCAGTGTTTTCTCGGATCTCTTTTCGCTATCGTGGGCACCGGAGGCACTGGCATTTGTTAATTCCTGGGTCTGCGCTGTGTGCCGGGGCACTTTCCCCTTTCATCTGACAAGGCCAGGAGGAAGTGGAGGCACAGGTGGCAGACATCGGGGGCCAGTGCAGGTGGTCCGTCCTGAAGCGGCATCCATCAGGATGATGGCCAGGCTGGGCCGGGACTTTTCCGGCGCCCTGCCTCACAAGGGGAGGGGGTGTCCACCTTCCTGCTGGGCGAGCACCGGGCCCAGCATCAGGTGACGTGGCCTGGGGCTGTGCTTGGGGATGCTGCTCAACCTCCAGCTCTGCTTCTCCATTGTGGAATAGGGTAGTGGGAGCTTCCTTCCACCCTCCTGCTTCATGGAGGTGGCCCGCACACAGGGGCCGTGCCCACCTCTCCTCTCTCCCTGGCTGGGCTGGGTATTCCCAACCACCCAGACCTTTGCTGCTCACTCCTTCCTCTGCCCTTTTCTCTTCTTGGCATCACAGCACTGTGCCTTTGCCTTCCTTAGATCGTCTTATCCTTGATCAGGGAGTGATGTCAACACACCAGGCCCAAGGGCCATCCTTAGCCTCTGCCTGATTTAGGAAACCCTGCGTTTTGGGGAACACAGCATTTCCACACATTTGCATACCAGCCTTGGCTGCTCCTGTGCTACAGAGCACAGCAGAAGGGTGGGGCCCATGCTCTGCTCTCAGGCCCTCTACAGAACAGGGTGGCTGAATCCTGTTCCAGATTTTCTCCTGCAGGTTCAAAGTTGTGATAAAAAACCACAGTGTATGTTACCATTTTCTAAATCTTCACTGCGCAGGCTGGCCAAATAGCTCAGAAGATTAAAGCGCCTGCTTAGGCAGACGCAGCAGCCGGGATTCGATTCCCTGTGTGTGTGTGTGTGTGTGTGTGCCAGCCCTGCCCCCAGGGTACACTGAGACAGTTATTGAGACTGGGTGTGGTGGAGCGTGCCTGTAATTCCAGCTCTTGGGAGGCTGAAAATAGGCAGATCATTATGAGTCTGATCTACATAGTGAGACTCTGGAGACTCTGTCCTACATACAATCAATCAATATAAATCAATCAATCAATCTTCACTAAAGTAAAAGGCATGCTACCCTGAGTCCCCTTAAAACAGTTCGCCTCCTTCAGAGCACACTTACCCGGCTCCTTGTGCCCCTCAAGTCTTCTGTCAGGGGTGTCTAGTGATGCTGCCTTGGCTACTTCTGTGCCTGGAATCAATACAAAGCATTCACCTTTCAGGTCATTTTGACTTCGGGACAGAGTGCAGAGCTGTGCAATGCCAGGTCAGGTATGTAAGGTGGGTGAAGGTGCTCTGTGACGTCTCCAGAGGCCTGCTTTTCTATTGGATGGTGCTCAATGGCAGCCACCACCTTATTTTTTTTTTTTTAATTCCTTTATTTATTACAGTGTCTCGCTACACATCACGGATTCTTTTTTCGCGGGGGTGGGGTGTGAGCTCAGCCGGCCCTGCGGGGAGGGGCTGGCATGGCATGTGGTGCTGGGGCTCGAACCGCGGTCCCTGGGAGGCGCTCTAGACTGCTGAGCTATCTTGCCAGCCCCACCACCTTATTTTTGAGGACTCTATAAATGCTGCTTCAAATAGCAGCACGAATGATGGGGTACACGGCATGGGAGTGGAGGGTTGATAGCTATGCATCCTTTTTGTCTACATATCCTACGTATCTCACCCATACATCCTCGATTTCCCTCATTCTTCAAAGCCCCACTTGAGTTTTTGATCTTTTTGGTGCTCTGTGGCATGTTAATTGGCATTATAAGCACAAAGTTTTTCATGATCAAATAAATCTGGAAAATTCTAAGTGAAGCAAATAGAGGCAGACTTCTTTTCTGCCTTTGGACTTCTCAGGAGCATTTAGCACACTGGGGTACATTGGGAACCTTCCAGAGGGGAATGTGCCATGCGTGTTCGTCAGATGTGCTGCTTCCCTGGACCACTGAGTGTTGAAGAGTGTGATTCCTCTTGTCCAGGTTTTTTTCTCTGGGTGTCATCTGCCACCATAGTTTAAGAATACATTTTTGACCTGAAATCTTGATTGCAAGCTTGGAATTCCTTGCTGAGTGCCAGAAACTACTCTTCTTTTTCTCTACAACTCTAACAGGCATCTCAACAATGATATACTCCAACTAGGCCTGCTCCTCTCCCCTTATTATCCATCTTGGGAAGCTTCAAGACTATTCACCATGGGTGTGGGTCAAAAACTCGGGGTTCATCTTAACTCTTTGCCACCCTCACACCCTGCATCTGACTCACCTCTGTATCTGACTCACTAGTGCATCTGTCCTCTCCACCTTCAGTGTCACCCTATGTGGGCCCAGTTCTCTCCCTCTGCACTGCATTCAGCCTAGTCCAAACTGCCCGCTGTCTTGCCCAGATTCCTGCCACAGCCTCCAGATTAGGATTCCTACTTCCACCCTGGTTTCCCATGATTCATCTTCTGTATTGCGGATAGGGCAACCATTTTTAAAACTCAAATCCAGTCAGGTCTTTCTCTGGCTTAAAATACTTTTGGGAGAATATATTACTGTTCCAAGTAGAATAAAATGTTAACTTTCAGAATTTGCACAATCAGACTTTCACTTATATCTTTGCTTCTGGCCTAGTGCACCCTTCAAATTCAAAACACAGGGCCTTTGCACATGTGAATGTTTAATCTTAGAAGTTAACCATGTTCAGTCTTCCTTCCTGAGATCAGCTCTGTCATCTTCACCTTTGATTATCTCTTCACTTCTTATCATTTAGTCTCAATTTTAGGGAGGCAGTTGCTGACCAGACTGGCATATCTAATATTTTTGGTATCAAACCTTTTGAGTTTATCATCATTATAACTCTTCCACTAAGTACAATATTCATGAAAGTTGTCCTCTACTAAGAACAAGATTCATGAAAGTCTAGCCTTGTTTTCCCTCCCTGTTTGGGGCATCCTAAGCCTTAGAATAAATACAGCCTTTTCATCTTTCATAAAAAAATGGTTCTATTCTACCTGTCATTCAGTGGTTTTTATTTATAAGTCACGTACAACAGTATGTGGCCCATAGCAAAAGCTTTCTGGTTTTTGTTGCATAGTTCTGTGTGGCTGGAAAGGCATTCTCCTTGACCAAACCAAGAGTGATACCACAGGTGCACAAGCTGGGCCAGGCAAACCATCCTTTCCTCCTGGTCTCTGGGGGTAGAGGTGACTACCTGGTTCCAGGTGGCATATCTGAGTGACACTAAGTAATGCTGTGTCTTGTTTGGTTGTTTCTTCTTCCAACAGGGCCCAGTCTTTAACACCTCTTTAATACTTGCTAATCTGCCCGTTTCACAGAGTTCCAGGAGCTAATCTACACTCCCAGTCTCTGGCAGGCAGTAGTGTCTCTTAGACATATGCAGGCACTGCTCCACCCGAGATTTCAGAGGAGAGCACTTGCCAACACTGCACAGTCCAACTACATACACTGATGCATCCATGGCTTTTTTATGGTCAGTATTTATTTATGATAAATGAGATGACCTTCTACTTATGGTAGTGACATGAGGTTTTCCTTTAAAACAAACTTATTTAAATTTTTAAAAACAGTTTGAAATACACACAGGTGGCATGACCCAGCAATGTTACTTCTAGGAAAGTGGGAGATTGTAGCCACCCAAAGGCTTCTATGCAGATGTGCTTGGGGCTGTTATGTGTGATAGCCTCTAATTAGAAGCCACCTCAGTCTCTGCCAACAAGTGGGCAAAGAAATGATCTCCATGGAATGACCAGCTCTAAAAATGAACCAAATATACAGTTATTTAACATCGGTGAGTTTCAACAGCAAAAGTTAAATGTGAGAAATCAGAAGCAAAAGACCACATTCTCTGGGATTCCGTGTCTATGACTTTCTTAGAAAGAGCAAACTGAAGCCACAGTACAGTGCTAAAGCTGGGGGATGCTAGAGGGAGAATTTTGGCAGAACAGCCCAAAGGCACTCTTGGTAATGATGGACATGATTTGCACCCAGATGCAAAAATGACTGCAGGCACACGTGCATAAGTTCCTGCAAACTCTTTTATGGTGAGCACATGCCGTTGTCTGTATAGTTTCATTCAATTGATGAGGAGGTTAGAGGGGGATGGGCATACTGTGCTTATGTCAGCTACTGGGATAGATGGGGTAGGAAGATCCTCAACAGCTAGCCAAGCTGGGCAACTTAGCAACACCCTGTTTCAAAATAACAAGGTGAGAAAGGGGCTCTGGAGATGGAGGGGAGTAAGGAGGGAGGGGAGAAGAGGGACAAGTAAAACTGATTAAGCTGTGATATGTGGATGTACCATAGGTACATGAATGCAATTATCATAAATTAAAAATGTATACTAATAAAACTAAACAGAGAAGTTTAGTAAAACAAACTAAAAAGTAAAACAAAAGGTAGGAAGGTTGTAGCTCATGGGGAGAGCACACAATGAACATGTGTGAGGCCCTGGGTTTAATCCCAGCATTGCGAATGAATATTTTTTTTAAAGTTTAAGAAAAATAAATAATAGAGTAACTACTGAAGGCTGACAAACATGGCAGGTGGTAAAAATAAGGTAGAAATGTAGGAGTCCCTGGACTAGAGTCTCAGGACTCAGCAAGGCATTTGCCCTTATTTATCCTGTTGTTCCTTTCTCAATTGTCATTAAAATTTTTCCATACTTTTTTTTTTGAGACAGGGTCTCACCATGTTGTAGCTGCCCTCAAGCTCCTGGGCTTGGGGAGACCTCCTGCCTCTGCCTCCTGAGCAATCAACACTGCATACACTCTGCTCTTGTTAAATAAATGATGGCTCTGACTGCTCCCTTTGCCTCCACGGATTCCGAATTTCAGGTCCTGCTTAAAACAGCACAATCCAGCACAGGGACTGGGGTCCAATCCCCCACACTACATGCTGCACTGGCCCCGCCCTCAGGTGTGCTGAGCCGGCCACCAAGTTTGGGCATAGTAGCACAAGCCTGTAATCCCAGTGCTGGGGAGGCTGAAAACAGGAGGACCGAGCTATGTAGTGAGACCCTGTATCGCATACATAAAAATTAAAAAAAAAAACCAAAAAACAACAAAACCTTTACCTTCCCAAGATGATGAAGGCTGTCATGTTACATTATTCTCTAATGGTTGTACAATTTAAAAATGCAATAATTTTCAAAAATTAGGGTAAATGGGCTGGGGAGATGGTTCAGTAGAATAAATGCCTGCCTGGCAAGAGCAAGGTCTTGAGTTCAATCTCCAGTAGTGAAAAATAATTAAGTTAAAATATACATTTGTAAGATTTGCTGTCACTTCTAGGTGTGTGATTCCAGGGCAGTGAGTGCTTTCACACAATTAGGCAACCACCACCACCCCTCTTTCATCTTCGGTATCTTCACATCTTGCAAAACCAGAACTGCATCTCCATTAAATAATGACTCTTCCAATGCAGTGGCAAACAGGAACACTGAAGTGACACCCAGGATTTTGTGACAGATTTATTTACATTGATGGGCACTGATTAGGATCATGCCCAGAATATCAGGCTCTGATCTCTGGTGGTCTAGGGCTTATATGGGATAAGCCAGCAGGAAGTATGGAGGCAGAGTGGCTTGTCGGCTGGGGACTGGTTCCTATAACACGCACCATAGTGACCAGCTGGGCATCACAGTGATCAGCTGTTTCCAAGAGACAGGAGCAACCATAAGAAATGAAGTATACTGGCTGGGGTGCTGTCTCCTGTATGTTTCTTTTCTGAAACCCCCAGCAGCACTCCATCCTTCAACACTCCCCACATCCTACTCTGCCTTTATGAATCTGACTATTCCTGGTCCTTCTCTAAGTGGACTGTTGCAGTATGTATCCTTTTTAAGGCTGGTCTATTTCCTTGAGCACAATGTTCATATACTCCTTACAGCGTAGTATAGGTATAGTCCACCTGAGATTTATTCTGTGGGTATGTTATACAGAGTGATTTAATTTTATTCGTCCTAACAAATAGTTAAACCATTTCCCCAGCTCTGTTTAGCCAACATCCCATTTCCCATGACTGTTTGATAGCCTCTCAGATTAGAACTGTACCTGTGTGCACAGGCCCCTGCTGGGGACCTCGCTTCAGGCCCTGCAGTCTGCTCACTGCTCCTGGCACAGCATCACACTGCACTGATGTTGTAGCTGAGACATTGTCCACTTTTAATCAAGGACCCAGCTCAGCCCTGGCTCCCTTCTAGCTCTTTGCAAGGACATGAAATGCTCTTTGGGCTTCCTGAAATTCTCCTGCCTCCACGTTCCCCTCGGAGCGCTTCCTATGTGGGGCCTCAGACTGGAGGCAGGTTTGCTTGTCCTTTGCTCAGACCCCGACAGCTCTGAACCCCTGCTCCCTCCTGTAGGGTAGGGCTCCTAAGAGATCAGGGGCTGCCCTTGTCTTGGGGGGCGTGGTTAGGGAGTGATGGTGCACTGGGACAAACCTATCTTTCTGCCTGAAGTGGACTTTTGCCATAACCTGGCTGATTGTAAGGCAGAAGTCAAGATAAAGCAAGTTAATCTTGGTTCCTCTCCAAGGACATTTGGTTCTGACATACAGAACAGGAGGCTTCCAAGTTCATTTTGGCAGGGGCCCCCAGAGGCAGTAATAAGCTACCTTCAGTTTTTGTGCAAAAGACACAGAGAGAAGTGCCCAATCCACCTCCTGAAGGCTGGGACATGACACTGAAGGAAGATGTCAGGGGCCTGGCAGGGCACGAGGGCAGGTATGGAACCCACAGATTTTGCATGAGGTGTGGCCAGCATCCTACAGGGACTGGGCACCAGAGGCTGTATCTGAGGGCCAGAGGTGAGGGCGGTGTGGAAAGGGGCTTCCACTAATCTCCTGCCGTTCTATATCTCATGAACAGAGGCACAGTGCTCCCTCTGGGTTTCTGCTAAGAGTAGGAGAGATAAGCTGGGTGGGAGAAAGCACAGAGGAAAGCACGGACTTGTTGGACCACAGCAGGTGTCTTCTTCCTCAAGTGGCGGGGAGGCCACCTGACCAGCCTGGCTGAGTGGGGAAGGCCCTTTGGGCACAGTATGTCACCTGGAGTCCTGTGGCTCAAGGAGAAGCATGCCAGGAGTATGTGCATGTAGGCAGGGTGTCATGAGAACTGACAAAGTTCACCTCTCGAAAGCCAGTTAACTGGGCACCACCTTCCAGGAGCTCCATCACCTCCACTGACCACCTTGGCTTTTACACACACACACAAACATGCACACACACACACATGCACACACACACACATGTTCAAATCACTTTCTCAACACAAATTTGGCATTTTTATAAACAGCTATATTGGATCAGGGATGTAGCTCAGTGGCACGGTACCTGCTTGGAAAGTACGAGGTCATGAGTTTGATTTACCAAAAGTAAATAGACAAATAAATAAAATAAACTGCCACATCTGCAATATATGAATAACAAGTATCACATGGAGTACACTTGTGACAAAGCAGGCACTGTTGTAGGCATTTAAAGTGTCAACTCCCATCAACATCAACTCCTCCAGGGCTTTTCAATGCTGTTATTTACTTCAGTTTCATATGAGGAAACTGAGGCACGGAGAGGTTAGATTGTTTGCCCCAAACTACATCGATTCAAAACCCTCCAGTCAAACTCCAGGCTCCAAAGCAGGCATCCGGTATGGGTTCTCCTGAACTTCTTTTCACCAAGGCATACAAGTGAACCACAAACAACATAGATATATAACTTGCTTATATATATATGTGCCTACACATAGTGTATGTGCATATGCACACGTGTGGGTGTGGGGATGCTTATCCCGTGCCGCCTTCTTTCTGCCAGCTTCCAGTGTCTGGACCCACACATTGCTTCATTCAGGAGGTCTAATGCTGCACCTAGTCCCCGCTGGAGTTGTGCCAAATTCCTCCCTCCCGGGGTAGGAACAGTAAGAACACCCACTCCTGACGCCCCCACCATGGCCCTGTCAGCTTGTTTCCCTTCATGCCCAGGTACCATCATCAAGTCACAGTAGGACTCACATGAGCATTGTAGGCCGGCGAAGGGAAGAGAGCAAACCACGTGAGGCTCTGCTGAACCCAGGGTCACTGCCACGGCTGAGGAGGCACCTCGCCCATGTCCATCATGGGCGCTTTCCTGTAGTCTGATAATAAATCAAGCACCTTGCCTTGTTTTCTCACTCTTGGGGTTTCTCTATCAAGTTGAGCAGCACTAGGTTCGAGGTCTAGCTTCAGAGCTGCCCATGTGGCTGAGACAGTGCAACCCTCTCCAGGCACAGAGATTTAGAGCCTATTCTGTGGTTTCAATTAGAAGTTATAGCAGCATCTGTGGTGTCCTGATGGTCCTGGGACATCTTTTGGGAGACACAGTGAGCTCTTTGGGGACATCCAGAGCACATTCTAATTCTTAACTGTGAGCCTATGTCAGAGGAGTGTGAGAGATGGTTCTATCTTCTCCTGAAAATGAAGGCCAAATGGAGATGGACAGGGCCTTTCCTTTCAGACTTGGCCTGTGTCCTTCACCTCTACGATAGGCTCACTACCAGGACCTGGATGTCGAAAGCCAAGAGGCCTAGGAAGCTCACCTAAGCTTGATGTGGGTCAGCATTCTCACCTTTGAAATGGGCACAGTGGCATTTGCTCTGCAGTGCTGTTGCAAAAGCAAGGCAGGCACAGGCATGAATGGAGCTAGGCCCCTGGAGGATGCCGAAGAACAGTTGGCTGGTATTGGTCGCCAAGGGGGACAGCTAAGCCAGGCAAGTCCTTGCTGTTGGTTTACTTATCCACGGTCCCTCTAAGGTCTGTGGGGTGCTTCTGTGCCAGGTACTGGGATGTGTGGAATTCCTTGAAGACTGAGAGGTACATTTCTAGCCTTCACAAACCAAACCATGTAATTTCTCTGGTTTTCCATTGCACAACTGCATGTCTCTTAGCATCTAATCTTTCTAAATCTTGGGGGAAGGTCATGAACCTTGCAAAAATCAGACAAGCAGATGTGTATACAAGGTCTATGAAACCTGGAGGCCAGTCTCAGGTTCCCAGGCCAAGCAATCCTCAAGGCAGAACAGGAAAGAGAAAAGTGCCTTCAGTAGGTTCTGCTCCCTCTGTTCTCCATGAAGCTCTGTGGTGCCATAGAAAGGCTCAAATGTTCCCCTCTGAGCCTCCATATTTAACCTCAGTGTATTGAAATGTCCTCTAGCTGCTTGATTAACATTTTTCCCTTTTTTGCTCCTTAGCTCAAAAACCAGAAGCTTCACCAGTACCTGACACCATCTCTATTCATGTTGTACACTTTCAATACCACTGGCACAAAGGATTCAATGACAGAAGCCAGCAGGGCCCAGGACATCCCTTGTCTGGGCCCAAGTGCTGGCTTCTTGCCTACTGTGGAGGCCGTGTCTTCTTGTGTTAGCACCAGCAGCTCCTGTATCTCAGGTGAGTTCCCACTACATTTCTATCATACTTTACATTTTTATTTCAAAATTTCCCTCTTAGCTCTTAAGGGAAGCATTACTCCACATGAGAAATAATTTTTGCAAAACCTATGAGTACCAGGGAATAGTCTTTGAGCAGACTGACTACAGGAACTGAGCCCTTTATCTGCTGTTCCCATCATGGCCCTGGGAGGTTCAGGGCTCTGCCATGCTACTGTGCATCTTGTACCCAGAAGTGAATTTCCAGGCATTGGGCTGCACTCAGCCAATTGATTTGTTCAGTGGTATCTCTGATCAGATGCCACAGGCAGATGAGACTGGTAATGCCTCCTCTGTTTTGCAACCATGGACATGATTGAGGTGGGCGATAAGGAAAGGGAGAGGTGTGGAGCAACGTTGAGCCGCTCCTGGACCCCAGCGTGGCCAGGCAACCCATTCTTCTTGTTGAACAACATGAGTCATCTTGCCAGTCTCCTGGAATTAACCACGTTAATGGAATTCTCTGCGCTCCCTTGCTCACATTGGTGTGCTCTGTGCACTCCTTGGCCGCCTTGGAATAAAGCCTTGCGATTAGCAGCCAGGTGGGTGATGAAGATCTCTTGCCTCGGTAGTGATGGACCTCGAATCTGAGACCTTCAGAAGGCTGTGGCACTTCCCTGGAAGTGAACTTGCCCCTCCTGTGGTGATGAGAACCTGCTGTTCCCTCCAGTCGCTTCTCCTGCCAAGTACTGAAGGCTCAGCCAACTGGTTTGCATTCGTACCTCTCTCTCTCTCTCTCTCTCTCTCTCTCTCTCTCTCTCTCTCTCTCTGTGTGTGTGTGTGTGTCTTTCTCTCTCTCTCCCCCTGGCCCCAGCAGTTTCTCAAAGCCATAACCAGTGTCTGGCCAACTCATCTCTGGGTCCCCAGCATCTGGCATTGAGCCCAGAATATTATTGTCCTGGGACTAATACTAAATGAGTGAATTCTGAGGAATGAACCCACCCCAGGACCTCACTGCCAGGGCCTGACAGTTGTTTCCAAAATCTACTTTCCATCCTTCCCTCTACCATCTCTTGCCCGATCCTAAGGATTAGCAGTAGTCCACAAGGAAGAAGGAAGCAGCTTAGTCTAGTCGGGAGGTGTGGGAGCAGCTGTTGTTGTGGGTGCCAAACACAAGGCAAGAAGGACAGGGGCAGGCACTTCCAGAAAACCCTGCAGGGCACTGTGTGTGGGTATTGTTTACCAGCTGACTTCAGCCAGCTCTTCCAGGAGTCCTAGGGGCTGTGGAGCTGGTGAGACAGAGCAGGGGCGGGGGCTGGGAGAGGCCTGTTGAGTGTGCTGCATAAGGAGATGGACTCTTAGGAGTCATGTCGCATGTCCAGTCAGTGCGGAGAGGGAGATGGAGGGTAGGTATAGAATCAGCTATGTCTATGTATATGTATAGAAATTATTTTTTAATATGCATGGGTAAAAAATATGCATGGATATTTTATGAGTTATTCATTCATGTGGTCGGTCAGTCTGCTGGTCAGAAATAGATTTCAATTCAGATGGCTTGGAGGTCTTAAAGGAAGGGTTTGCTTTCAGGGTTATTAAGAGCATGTTTGGGGTCTAACAAAACCCCAGAAATTAGCAACATCAGGCTATGGTTGCTTCCTCTCGGCCTGAAGGGGCGAGGAGATGGGCACACTATTCACTCTAGCAATGCACTACTAATTGGCTACTGTGGTGCCCTATCTCATTCAATTCCAGCCCGGCCTCTGCCACATAAAAGATGCTCAATAAATATTTCTTAATAATCAATGAATGAATAAAAACACAAGCACATCGATGAACAGATGTAAATAATATTAGAGTGTACTGTGAGGTCTGCTTGGTGACACAATCAAGTTGATGATGACAAAATTAAGGTCTGGCCACCAAAGTCTACCTGGTCACTCAGTTCACTTCACGTGAAATACATATTAATTACCCACGGTGTGCCAAACAGCTAGGGGAGACAAGTGCACAAGTGTAGGGACACCGCATGACATCTAAGTGCTGCTGCAGAGACAAATAAAAATAGAATGGGGGGCAGCTCTGTCCTATATTTTAAATGACAACCTGTGTGATAAGGAGGGGCATTTGAGGCAAGAGCTAAAGGAGGAAAGGGCTTTCATGTGGCTTTTGGGGATGTTCCTGGAGGAGGAGAGCGTTGTAAGGTCCAGCACATGGTTAGTGTCCTGGGAAGGAACAGGGAGACCAGTGTGGCTGGGGCAGAGTGCAGCTGGCATTGTTCTCCATGAGGCTGCTGGAGGGATGTTTCAGGGTGCTACTCGGATCCAATCTGTCCCCAGCAGAATCTGCAATGACGTTTCACTGCACTTGGAACATGGTGCACACTCCTATGGGCCAGGCCCACTCGGCGGGGCCTCTTGTGCCTCACCTGGCTCTGACGTCACTTCCCTCCGTGGCTCCTTCCCTTGCTGCCCTGCAGTCGCATTTGGATCCACCTCCAGGACTTTGGCCTTGTTCCCTCTGCCTGGAGCACCTGGCTTGAATAGCTGGCTCTGACTCCTGGGCACAGCCTCTTCTGGCTCCTGAAGAATGCTGTCCCCAGGTACTTAAAGCCTCTCGTGGCATGCTTTTGAGTTTGTTTTGTAATGGAGACTTAACACTGTCTCCCATTCCCTGGTCTGTATGTTCGTCCACTGGGTGGCTGTGTGACATTCCTGCCCCATGGGGAGCTTCTAGAAGGCAACACCCTTGAAGGGGGCTTCATGGTCCACAGGAATGGTGCCTAACCGTGGTAGGTCTTCAGTAAACATTTGATGGACAATAAATGAATGAATCTATAACATATGAAACCCCAGACTGAGACTAAAAAAGATGATGGTCAATCCTTTGGCCTTGTGGATTTCTTCATGAGAATTCTGGTTTCTTAAGGAAAGTTGAGTTTAGTTAAGATGTGTACAGTAGCATCAGAAGTGGAGATCTGTGGGAAGCACAAGGGTGAGGACTGATTTCTCCTGCCCCCATACCCTTCAGAGGTAATATCTGTGCGAGTTCTTTTCAAAGCCAGGAACTCCTAGGACCCCAGGAGCAGCCCGTGAAAGTTCAGTGTGATAAGCCCCATGAGGAAGAACATGCCGCACTCCCTGAGCAGCATTCTCTTCCCTTTTCACAGCTGAATGAATGAGCAGAAAGCCTCCTGCTTGTACATCCTGGAATGGAACCAGCCTGTACAGCTTTCAGGAATATGACAACTTTTACCTCTGCTGTGAGAACTTTCACTTTCCAGCCTATAGGTCCCGTTGATGATTTTTTTTCTTCTCCACCCAATCTAATTACACAGTTAATTTTTTTTAATTATTCATTTTTATTTACATGTTTTTGTTCTCACCTGTTCTGTCAAGCTAAACATGCTTGTTATATTATCACATTTGTTCTAATATTCTTTTTTTAAAAAATATATTTAGTAGAAGATCTACAGGGTCTCAGTATGCAGATGACACTCATAGTGATCCTCCTGTTTCCAGCCTCCCAAGCACTGGGATTACAGGAGTGTGTCACCATGCCAGTCTCAATTGCCATCTCAGCATGACCCTAGAAGTGGGGCTGGCACGGCATAGCATGGATGGAACCCTAGCCAGTGCACTCTGCCTAAGCAGGCACTTTAGTCCATTGAACTATCTGGCCAGCTCTTTGCTCTAATGTTCTTTAACATACATAGAAAGCTGTTAAGAGAAAGGATATACATTGTTGCTCTTATCCATGTCACTCTTGTCCCATGGACTGGCCTACTCTGGCAAGTACTACACTTGGAAATTCAGATCTCAACCGCAAACGGACCTGGACACAGGCCTTGGAACAAGATTGCTAATAACTTTGATGCATTTGATTTGAGGATTATGTTTAGAAGGCACTGTCCTGGGCCCATGGCTTCATTTTGGTTGTGAAAAGATGTGTGGGTGTGTGCACGTGTGGGCGTGCACACATACGCGCATTTGTACAGTTCACATCCAGGCAGGCTTTCATTGTCTGATATAATAAAATATTACCAGAACATGGATACAGAAACCTACCATAATTCTTCTTGCCTTAATCATGACAGTATTTTTGCCCTTTAAATCTTCCAATACAGCTGTGCAGTAGATGGGGCAGGCATATTTCCTGTTTCCCTTCCATAGAGGCTGAGTTCTGAAATGAAATTACTTGCTTAGGATTATTTCACCATGGATTCTGTAGCTCATCTGTTCAGCTATGAACTGGGCCTTTCCACCACAGTTCATGGTAGAAGAAGGAGACAATTGCTGGCATGGGAATACCCAGAAAAAATGCTCCACAATGGAAGCAAAAGAAGTACAGAAAGAGAAAGAGAGATGAGGGGTTAAGAAATGTCACACATGGGGATTTTGACCACCTGCTCCAGCCTGTGTGTTGAAGGGGAAGAGAAATACCAAGAAAAACATGTGTTGGACAGGAAGTCCGGGCCTCATGGTGGCCCTTGTTACCCTTCCAGTGATGAACCCCCAGACTTGTGTCCCTGGTTGCACATCTCAGTCTGAGGCAGAGCAAATACCCCCCTAGAAGGCTTAGCTCCAAGAAGCCTCAGGAAGACTTGCCCACAATCTCTGGTTTGTTTGTTTGTTTGTTTTGAGACAGGATCTCACTATGGAGTTCAGGCTGGCCTTGAACTCACTTAGGTAGCCCAAGGTGTCTTCAAACTCATGGTGATCCTCTTGCCTCAGCCTCCCGAGTGATGGAATTACAGGTATGCACCACCAAGCCTGGCTCACAATCTCTCTCTTTTTTTTTTTCTTTTGGAGATAGGATTTTACTACGTATTCCAGGCTGGCCCCAAACTCCTCCTGCCTCAGCCTCATGAGTGTTGAGATTACAGGCATGTGCCTCCATGTCTGGCTCACAATCTCTATTTTGGATGTAATTAATCTCCAAATGTAGGAGCCGCTTTTTGGTGGAAAGAATGCACTTACACTTTTGTGTAAACATTCAGTTTAGCCTATTTTCAATCTGGTGGCTGTTACTTTGATCCCCGGCTGCCAGCCCTGCGAAGGCCAACCTGGCTACAGACTGCCCCACCAGGCACGGGGACAGATCTAATCCTGCCTACCCTCATCTCCTGTCCACATTTAGAACTCAGGAGTCTTTCTGTTCTACATCCATCCATATAAGCTCTGCTTGGAATTTGTTTAGCAACCTCTTACCTCCTTCACACTCACTGGTGACTCATAAGCTTGTTTTCTTAGCAAGGCATGCAGCAAAATTCCAAAGTAGCAAATGACCCGAATGAAAACCCTTAAATTCACATAGATTTAATCACTGCAGCAAATTGGAACCATTTGTGGTCAGGTTTTAATGGCGATCTATAAAGATTTCCCTTTATCCCTCCCTCCACTTTCTTTTTAAGTGGCTTAGTTAAGGTTAGTGAGAAAAGGAGACATCAGTGCCAAGGTTCATGGGCTTGGGAAAGGAACTGAAATGGTTTCTATCGGTTTGGGGAAACGTCTGGGGTGACCTGAGTGCCTTTCAAGATCAAGGAATAAAGTGTGGTGGTGGCCGGCCACATAGCTCCGTAGCATCACAACCAGCAGAGAGCAAGGGCCCGGCACTGTGAGTTTTCACAATGATCGGACCCCTCTTTGGAAAATATTATGTTCTGTGATTTTTGTCACCTCCAGTTACCCTAATAAGGCAAGTGAAAGGTCAGTACGTTTTTTTTTCTCCACAAACAGAGAAGAAATCAAACCCAATCTGTTATGATTTCTCCTTAAGCAAACCAAATAGAGGCTGCTTTAGTGAAGAAGCAGATCTGGGCTGGAGGCTGACCCAGGCCACACCACGAGAGTGTCAGATCTGTTTCTGATAAAGTCGACATTGAGGTTTTGAAGAATGAATCAGAAAGGAAGTTCAATTCCACTGCATGACTGAGCTGAACTAAATATAAGCTTGGCTGTAATTAAAGGGAAGCTTAAATTCTTTTTCGGCAAATACTTTTTTTTCAAAAAAATTTCTAGAATTGGGGTTGCTCTCAACAATTAGCTTGTGGGGGATCTGTATGATTTCTCGAAAGCAAACAGAAAGGTGAATTTGTAGAGAGAGAGCAACAACAAATTTATTGCAGGGACTACGGAAAAAGTTAACTAGTAGGGTTCACTCCATGCCCCCCACCCCTCATCTCTAGTTTCTATGATTATAGTTGGAAAGAAAATTCAGGCTGAAAGAAATTTAATATTTATTTTCTGTGAACTTTAATAAAGAAAGTGGTGGGTTTGGGACTTTTTTTTTTTCTTAAGGTCCTTTGGATAAGTCAATCTTTAATTTTTTTTTAATGGCACCTTTTGGCATAAAGAGGCCGGAGGGTGATTTACAGGGCTGTTAGGAGTCAGGCTGAGAGGCATTCCTGGAAGGTTTCTGACTCTGGGAGCTAGCCCTTCACAGGACTTGTGTCACCCAGGCAGGTCTTTTAAAATCTTGAGTACTTGCATCCTCGCTTGAAGTTCGTGTTTGTTTGGGTTTGTGGAATCCCTTTCCTTTCTTCAATGTTCTCAGATGTCCTTGGTTTAGGCCCAGTGATCAGCCATAATCCGCTCCAGCCCTGCCTAGGAATACTCCACTTGGTTCATAAGCACATAACATAACTTCAGCCCCCAGGGCCTCTGTCATGAAATGGAACCCCAGACACTCTGAGATGTCTTGGCAGATAAGTGTGGCCCTAATCTCAGGGTCACCCCAGGCCTGAAGGAGCAGAGTTCACCCATACATCATGACATCGTTATCAGCCAGAGACCCCAAGCAGTCACAGCCTGCCCTTTTTTTCCAAAGGGTTTGGCAGTGTTAAGAAAATACCCTCTGGCGCAGTGTTATTTTGGGCTGAAACAAAAGTCGACATGAATGGCTGGGGGGGGAACAGAGGGGACATTGTTCTCCTTGAGGCTGGGTGCTCAGAACTGGCTTGCAACTGAAATCCAACAAGCAGAGAAGTAAATGCTATCACGTACAAGTGGGCTATTGGGTGTCCAGCAGGATCAATGGAACAGAGAGCGTGGCCAGGCCGAGGATTCTGCTTGTCCCTAGGTCATGGGAAGTTTGGTTTCCAGCCGGCAAGCACAAAGTGCCACCTGATTTGCGGTGGCAAGATGGCCAGCTGCAAGAGGAAGCCACCTGCTCGTGAGAGTCAGAGGGGACCTCGAGGGGCCAGCTTGGCTTTGGGGGCACTGGTGGGGATGGCCTGAGACACAGAGACCCTCAAAGGGACTGTCTCATCTAATATTCTTGGCCACTTCATGGGGCAATCACAAGTGCTTGATCCTTTTACAGAAAAGGAAATGGAAGCAGTGGAGCATAGTAGACTGGCCCAAATGTGACCTAAAGACCTGGTTCCAAGACTCACACCCTTTT
>PVKA01005623.1:75643-89409 GCA_004027165.1 Ctenomys sociabilis | reverse complement strand
TCCCTCTTTTCTAATGGCTGTTGCTAAGGATTCCAAGACTATATTGAATAGGAGGGGTGATAGAGGACATCCTTGTCTTGTACCTGATTTAAGAGTAAAAGATTTCAGTTTTTCCCCATTTAGGATTATATGAGCTACTGAGATACCATCTCACTCCAGAAAGAATGGCTATCATAAGGAAATCAACCAACAACAAATGGTGGAGAGGTTGTGGGGAAAAGGGAACACTTCTCCACTGCTGGTGGAAATGTAAACTGTACAACCATTGTGGAGGTCAGTGTGGAGACTCCTCAAAAGAGTAGGACTAGAAATCCCATTCAAGCCAGCTATCCCCCTACTGGGAATTTTCCCAAAGGATCTGGATACATTGTATCATAGAGACATATGTGTACCTATGTTTATAGCAGCACAATGTGTGATAGCAAAATCTTGGAAACAACCAAGATGTCCATCACATGAGGAATGGTTGAAAAAAATGTGGTATTTCTATATAATGGAATATTACTCAGCTATTAAGAATGATAAGTTCGAAGCATTTATACTAAAGTGGATGCCACTTGAACATATACTCATAAGTGAAATAAACCAGACACACATGTGTAAATATCATATAGTCTCCCTAGTATAACAAGAGAAAAGCAGAAATACAAAAGGAAACATACAACAAGTAAAATCAATTGAGCCAGATAAGGCAAAGTGAATGGCATATGCTGCAGGATACTAATCAGCTTTTCTTCTGGATGGTTAACAACCTAAGATCCCAAGTCAGAGTTGGAGAAATAGAAGAGCCACAAGGTCAGCCAACATTTTGGCCCTAGCCTTTCAAGGTCAGCGAAGACTCAGGACATAGGAGAACCTGTACTGCAACATCATGAAACTCAGGTGAGCTCCAAATTTTCTGAACAAGGAGATTATGGAGCCACAGAGGAAAGAGATTGAAGTTCTATAGTGTACCTGGGGAGAGTCACATGAAGAGAAAACTTTCTCTCAGGCTCTCACAGAGAGCAAACTGATCAGGCATTGGCCGTGACTCATCCACATGGATGACACAGACAAAGGAACTACAGAATAATGTACAGGACTACAAGATAAACCCTGAGAGGACTTCACTGACCATATAGGAAATATAAAGTTCATGTGTTGGTATATAAGTCTTGATCTATCTAGGTCTTAACCATCCAGCATAAAAGTATAAAAATGAGGTATACATCGTGGGGCCATAATATTAAGCTGAGTTGTAAATGACTATGGTCCACAGTTTCTTTGAATAACTCACTATTGTTGTAGAATGCTGACTGTGTTGGATTGTGGTGTGGAGTTCAAGCACCTAAGTTAGTTGAATGACAATGGAGTGCCCACCTTTGACAGGTGTAGACAAAGGAAGGGGTGTAAAAAGAAAAAATCATGATGAGTGTGTATAGACAGTACAGTTGTGATAGATAACGCTGTGCTTCTACATAATTCTATGACCGGCAAGATCTGCACTAATGGTGGTTGGACACGATATTATGTCGGCTTCTAGTACTACAGTCATCCACTAGGAAAATAATTATTGAATTTTTGATATAATTCAGGTATAAAAAATAAGATAAGTAAGCAGCTACACTCTTAATTCACTGATTAGAGATATCTGCTAAAATAATATCTGTAAATATAATATCATGTATGCACCTTGTACAATACCAGAACATTATGAAAACACTTTGCAATATATTAATTTATCGAATCTGTCTTGTTAAGGTGTCTTGAAACTGTCTGATTGACATTTGTAGTTCAATAAAATAAAATAAAAAATAAAAAATAAAAAAAAAAGAATGACTACCTAGATGTCATCCTGAAGAGGTAGATGGGGCTGCTCCTAGGGCCTACAGAGTGAAACCTAGGATCTGTTCTTTTTATTTATTTATTTATTTTTATTTTATTGAAGTACAAATATCAATGAGACAGTTTTAAGACACCTTAACAAGACAGATTCGATACATTAATACATTGCAAACTGTTTTCATAATGTTTTGGTATCATACAAGGTGCATACACGATGTTATACTTACAGACATTATTATAGCAGATGTCTTATAAGTACATTAAGAGAGTGTAGCTGTTTATGTATCTTATTGTTTTATACCTGAATTATATCACAGATTCAATAATTAATACTTTCTACCTTGTTATTTTCCTAGTGGTTGTCCACAGTACTAAAAACCAACATAATATCCTGTCCAACCACCATTAGTGCAAATCTTGCCTCTCATAGAATTATGTAGAAGCACGGCGTTATCTATCCCAACTGTACTGTCCATACACACACATCATGATTGTTCCCTTCTATACCCCTTCCTTTGTCTAGACCTGTCAAAGATGGGTACTCCATTGTCATTCAACAAATTTAGGCAACACAATATGACACAGTACAGCATTCCACAACAATAGTGAGTTACAACAATAGTGAGTTATCTGAAGAAGTTGTCAACTGTAGCCATTTACAGTTCAACTCATTATTATGGCCCTGTATTGTATACCTCATTTTTATACTTTTCTGCTGGATGGTTAAGACTGAGATAGAGCAAGACCTATATACCAAAACATGTAGTTTTTGTTTCTGATGAGGTCAGTGAAGTCCCCTCAGCGTTTATCTTGTAATCCTGTACCTTACTCTGTAGATTCTTTGTCCTACAGAGAGAAGTTCCTCCCCAGGCACAGTATAGAACATCAATCTCTTTCCTCTGTGGCTCAATAATCTCCTTATTCAGAAAATTTGGGGCTCAACTGAGTTTCATGATGTTACAAATACAGGTTCTCCTATGTCCTGAGTCTTTGCTGACCTGGAAAGGCTAGGGCCAAAATGTTGGCTGGCCTTGCGGCTGTTCTATTTCCCCAATTTTGAACTGTGAACTTAGGTTGTTAGCCATCCAGAAGAAAAGCTGATTAATAACCTGCAACATATGCCATTCACTTTTCCCTATCTGACTCAGTTGATTTTAGTTGTTGTTGTACATTTCTATTTGTATTTCTTCTTTTCACTTCTTATACTAGGGAGACTATACGATGTTCGCACATGTGTGTCTGGTTTATTTCACTTATGAGTATATGTTCATGTGGTATCCACTTCAATATAGATGCTTCAAGCTTATCATTCTTAATAGCTGAGTAATACTCCATTATATAGAAATACCACATCTTTTTCAACCATTCCTCATGTGATGGACATCTTGGTTGTTTCCAAGATTTTGCTATCACACATTGCGCTGCTATAAACATAGGTACACATATATCACTACGATATAATGTTTTCAGTTCCTCTGGGAAAATTCCCAGTAGGGGGATAGCCAACTTGAATGGGATTTCCAGTCCTGCTCTTTGGAGGAGTCCACAATGGTTGTACCAGTCTACATTCCCACCAGAAATGGAGAAGCGTTCCCTTTTCCCCACAACCTCTCCAACATTTGTTGTTGGTTGATTTCCTTATGATAGCCATTCTTTCTGGAGTGAGATGGTTTCTCAGTGTTGCTTTTATTTGCATTTCACGAATGACTAGCAATGTGGAGTATTTTTTCATATATTTATTCGCTTCTTTATTTTCATCCTCTGAGAAGTGTGTATTCATGTCAGATGCCAATTTCTGAATTGAGTCCCTCAAACTTAAAGACCCAATTCAGAAATAGCATCTGTTTTTGAACTCGGCTGTCCAATTTCCAGCCCAAAGCCATTTCCCTGCCAGGATGACACTCTGATGTGGGCCAGCCACCATGTCTAGAAAGAGCTTGCCTGGGTCCTACTGCCCACGTTTGGCAAAGCTGCTCCTTCTGCAAAGCACACCCTTCCCTTGATGGTTTGGAACATTTTCCACAGGGACAAATACTACCCTTCTGAAAATTCAGCACAGAGAATGCAGTCATCTATGGATATAACCCAGCTACTCTAGAGGCTCAGGAGGAAGGTGAATGGAAGGCCAGCCTGAGTAAAAAGTGAGGGCCAACATATCTCTTTAAAAGAACTTCTTTTTAACAGCCTAGATATATAGCTTAACAGTAGTATGCCCTACTTTCAACCTTAAGGATGTCAAAAAAACACATGCAAACAAAGAGAAAGATAGTTCTGCCGTGTTCTTACCTGAAAGAGAAAAATGGGATCCGAAGGGTACAATACTGGGAAAAGGGAATGAATTTATTCAAAATGAAAGAGTCATTGAGTTCAAGAGAAAGACAGGACAGGGAACAGAAAAAAGGGATTTATCTATGTGTGTAAGCAGGATGGTTTGGACAACTGCACTGTGCATTTCTACTGCTCTATGGAAAGGAGCAGATCATAATTACCAAGCACACCTGCAGGGGCCTTTGGCAGTGTACTAGCTGCTTGGCCGTCACATTAGGTAAAATGCAGGATGGTGTTTAGGTTGAAAGAAACTTAGCCCATCTTCAGGATCCCTGCTCGCTCTGAAGGCCCTTCCTAACCCACAAGCAGTTGGGTCCAGGCCAGCATGCTCTGCCCTCAAGGTGCTCATTCCCCACCTCAGCGGAAACAAACTCACCTTTGCAAGCTCAGAACACTGTGGATCTTGACAGGGTCATCAGACACAGACAGCATATACATTTCTTCTATGACCACAAACAGGCCATTTCTGTAGTTGGGTGAAAAGAGAACAAAACTTGATTTTTTTTGCAAATTTATCTCATGTTTATTCCTGTTCTTCTCTGCAGATTCACCTGTGGCCTACCTGCTCACCTTGCCCTTCCAACGGTAGGGAAGGAGGAGTCAGTACTTCAGAATAGACCTTGCATCCATGTTAACCATAAGGAGACAGAGCAGGAAGGATTCCAAAGACACACAGGAGCACATTACTACTCTATCAACTGCCAAGCAGAGACCACTGGAAGAGGCACGTTGTCCTACAATACATCGATCTCGCAGAACTGGCCTCTCCCGGTCAGGTTCTGAAGCAAGCAGGGGCACCAAGGAGGCGACACAGTGCTTGCACCCTCTCATCTGCTCTCTCTACAACACTCTGAAAGCTCGCATTAACCCGCCTCTCACAGACAGAAAGCAACGGAAACTCATTCTGTGAGGTGTTAAACTAATTCCCTTGCCTGGCAGCTGAAGAATCCAGCACAGCTCTGCTGGATTCTTCCCTCACAACCTCCAACACTCCTGGCCATAAACTGTGCCATTCATTGTTCTAGCTTCATACCAGTGTTTGACTAAGTCTCTTTCCTCTAGAGAACAGAACATCTGATCTACTAGGCGCATGTAAGCTCTGTGGAGATAAGCAAATGTCAAGTAGCCCTCTTAGCTTTCTGTGAGAGCTACGCAAGGGTAAATCCTCCTGCAAGAACTGAGGTTCTGTCTTCACCAGCTCCTCAGCCCAAGCATCTTGGGAAACAGAGGCTGGGGAAAGGGCTTTTGCCATATAAGGAGAAAAGCATCAAATCGAGGTCATGACTGCTACATGGATGTCTGTCCAAAGGAAGGGGCTAGGAAAGGAAAGGCAGCAGGGTGGAAACGACATGCAATCGGTGCTTCATTTAGTTTCATTTAGTTGTGCACAACTCTACAAAGAAGAGAGGACGGCACGTGCATCTGGGGTAAATGACCTCTGCTTCCGATTTCCTGTCTATAAGCAATGGGATCCCATCTTGGGGGTGTCATTTAGTCTGAAGGGACCGAGCTTTTACCTTTTGGTAAATTCCAGATAGTCCTTCAGGGATTCCTGTGAGTAGACATCACCAGTAGCCTTCTTAGGGTTGGATAGGAAGAGGCCTTTGACCTTCTTGTTCTAAGAAGGACCCAAACACGAGGGTGAATATCAGACCTATCCGTCTCCCCCAAGGTAATGAAGAAACATTCATAGGTCAGATGCCAGTACAGGAGAACAAAGGAGGCCATGCAAGACATGGCCACCCTGCCTGGGTAGGGAAGGTGCTCTGGGAGCTGCCACAGCCAGGAGCCTTGCTTCCAGGGAGCTGTGGCCCAGGACATAATCACTGCCTCTTCTGACTAAAGCTGACTCATCAATTGAGGTGAGCAGGTCTACCAGAAGCTCAGTACTCAACCCCTCTCAGCCCCCCTGGAAATAGGATTCCCTCCTTACGTTAGCCTTAGCTTCAAGCAGGGCTTGCTCCAGTTTGCCCAAAGTGAGCTGGAAAGGTCTGGTGTCTGCATCAGTGATCTGGAAGAGAGGCTCTACTGAGAACTGCCCTGCAGAAGGCTTCTGAGCTCTGACACCCAAACTCCCAAACCCAGGCCACTGTAAGCCTTCACACCTGAGTGCTAGACACGCATGGCTTTCTTACCCTGATTTCTGTGCTGTTTATCCATCACCTTATACACAGGAAGAGAGTGAAGCCCCCGTGCCCCCTCAGTATCCACCACAATAGTGCAGTGCCTGGGTGGGCTGAGCAGGAATGGGGCCCCTTCTGACCTCACTCTCCAGGTGGATGGGAAAGAGCTGGACATAAGTGTCCATCCAGATTCCATAGATGAAGCCAGTGAAAAACGGGGTGGGGACTAGGATACAATCTGAAAGCACAGGGAGAAAAATGTATTAGTCCACATTCCCTCAGAACTGTGAGCCTACAGACTGCCAGAGGAGCAGCAAAGCTATCAACAGAAGAGGCCACTTGAGCAGTCTCTCCTGTCTTGGGATTGATGCTCTTGCGCTTAGGCTCCATAAAGGTTGTCTGCTCTTCCAGACATTACTTTGGCAATGAAGTGACCTTCTTCTGAGGAGTTCCCATGAGGAAGAAGTGGAAAGACTTGCCATGAATAGCTCCGGGTCCAGGGCTCAGGGCAAGTGAGGCCAAAGAGGGGGTAGGGTGCTAGGCTTTGTGAAAGTGCACCAGGGTCCAGGCCAAACACTGGAGGCCAAGGTTCATGCCAAGAGGATACCTGTCTTTTGTCCCTCACAATCAGGTTCAAAAGTAATTAGCATTTGAGGACGACGGAGATGGTTGAAAAATCTGTAAAATCTAAATTGATTGCCAGAGCTACCCATAATGCAGTGGTGATCAACCTCACAGCAAGGACCAGAATGATTTTGTATCACACATCGTCATTGCTTTATAATGGTCATGGGTGACTTCTATATTAATGGAGGAATACCAATTTCTGGTCAGCAATAGGAAGAAATCTTACTTAGCAGAGAGATGCCAGAGATTTGGGGATACCCCTTGAGAGAAGGTGCTTTCCCCAGGCCCAGTGCCTAGGTACTCCAGCTTACCCCCTGGGTTACACAGAACCATGGCCAGCACAGAGAAGACAGCCGAGCAGCTATTTAAAACAACCACCTGAGGACATGTACAATGGAGGAAGTCAATAATCTGCACACAGGCAGAAGAGGAGGCCACACCAGCACTCTCCCTTAGAGAACACGGGCAGTAGGAGTTCCTACAGGTTGGTCGCATTGACTGTAGTCTGCCCTGGTCCTGAAGGTCTCCTAATTCCTCCACCATTCCCCAGACAAGGTACATAGTTGGTCATGCACTCAACCCTCCACTAGGAGACTCACATTTCTTGAAGACAGGTAGTATGGACCTCTGCAGTAGTTGATCAGGAATTGGGCCACTGCTTCCCGCAGGCTGTGAACAGACCCAGGCACACCTTGTGGTTCTGCTCTCCCTCTTCAAAGTTTTTTTTTGGTTTTTGTTGTTTTCTTTCTGTGCGTGTGCGTGTGCGTGCGTGTGCGTGTGTGTGGTACTTCGGATTGAACTCAAAACCCTACGCTTGCCAGGCAAGTGCTTATTCCACTGAGCTATCTCCCCAGGCCTTCACTCAGGATTTTTATTACAGCCTTTCTCAAAGGGACACAGGTGTACTCTCAAAGGAATGCTGCATCTCAGCCCAATTTTTCTATATGGTTATACAACAACAAGGATATCAACAGTTCAGGTTACACAGACAATAAGTGAGAGCTGGGACAAGAACCATGGTCAGGAATTACAGGAAAATGCTAGTTCTACAGACCAGTCTGCCTGATAAGGCTTTCTCTCATTTCCTAGGAATAGTTACCCATAGAACCTGGAAGGCAGCCAGCCAAGAATATGATGTATTGAGTCCTTCCCTTGTTGTGGTCTGGAGATCACTTACAAGTGATGCCCCCTCGGGTTGGGATACTGCTCCTGGATATCCTCTGTATAGTTCATGTCACTCTGACTCAACTGTTGATGAAGAGAGCATCAGAAAAGCCAGATCAGGGAGGTGCATCCTATTCCCAGGGTGCTCATGCACCTGTACTTGTATGGCAGCCCAGGAGGGGAATGGCATGCCCTCTGCCTTTTCTTGGTGAGTGGAAATCGCTATCCTGTCATGACCACCACACAGATGCCTCAACAACCTTCCCCATAGATTCCCCCTTAGTGAACCACACAGAGGTTTCTAGAGGATACCTGTGGACTCACTTAGCAAGGGCAGGAGGTGACCTGTCCTATCCTAACAGCTGGCTTTCCATGCCCATCCCTTAGCTCCTGTGTTCTACTCATACCTAATCCATGCAGAGGAGTCTGCTGGGGCCCTGTCTCTACAGGTGAGTGTCAGCACAGGTCAGGGCGGGACTCAGCCTTTCAGCCACCAGATCAATACACAGCTTCTTCTCACTAATGGCAAGGTTAACATAGCCCTGGAAGGAAAGGCATTTGACGCTGGTCTCTTGCCCCATCCCTTAGGGCCCCTACAAAGACCTCAGTAGGTGTGCATCTCACCTTAGTTGAGATCCCACAGCCTCAGAGGCAATTCAATACCTATTTCCAAGAACATAGAATCTTAAAGGTTGCAGAAGTTTACAGCCACATGGAGAACAAAGAAATGCTTGTGTGATGCTGCCTTTCTGGTATGACCCGATTCTAGGTAAATGCTTTATGCACCTTCACTCCTCAGAAATGTTTGTATGTCAACTCAGTTTAAAGAGCTAAGTGTTATAAGATACCAACCATGGGACCTAGGGTGTGAGGCAGGGTTCTATGGCTTGACCCAGAGCCTGACCCTTACCCACCAAGGGCCTCCCTGGTAACCACATCTGCTGTTACCCATCGAGACCCCAACTAGCTGGAGGAGCTGCTGCCCCTTGGAGCACAGTGGGGATAGTCAACCGAGCTAGAGGAAAGCAGATGGCCGCTGACTGGAAACAAGGGAAGACATGCCTAGTGCCATCCTCCACTCTCTGTCTGCAGAGCTGCCCTGACCCTCATTGACTGGAAACCCAGCGTATGGCTGTCAGCCTCAGGTTGTGTTTCACACCTCCTGTCAACTCCTGCCTTCTTCAACTCCGCACTCACCCTGGGTGTTCTCACCACAGGGCCCTTCTTTCCTGCCACTCTGAGCCTTTGTCCACTTACAGCTTCCACACATGCTGCCTCTCCTTCCTGGGCACCATATACCACTGCCATTCCCCAGTCCCTGGCTGGTGCAGCTTTCACGGTACCTTCCCCAACCACTGGTGCTGGGCCTCCCTCTAGTACTCTGGGAAGCACCATTCCTTTTATTCCCTGATGGACAGCTACATCCATCACTGTCCTTGTTCCCCATGGGTAGGTTCACCCCAAGCAGAGTGCTTCTCTTGGTAGGTGAGAGGGTGGACTTGAGAGAAGATGGCCAGGCACTTTGGGACCAGGGTCACAGGTCCTCACCCTTCTGGGGACACATCATCTTAGTTCTTGGCCATATCCCAAGTATGACAAGAGAACCCTCCATGTGTCTGTGCAGCTTGCTCGGCACAGAACTGAAGACGTTCCTGGAATGGGTGGTGTGTCCAGGCTGGGCCGAGCACTTCCCGAGGCGTTGGGGTCCTGGTCATATTCATCACTTTGGTAGCTTTCATACTCCTAGAAGTTTAAGGTGTGAAATGCAGTGAACTTAACCCCAGGTTTGGACAGGCTATGGCTAAGAACTGAACCTTCACAGTCACTCCCCTGGTCACAAGGCTGGTCACGCTGCAAGAGTGATGGGACTGTCACACTGCTATCTGTATAGGGGAGGAGGAAAGGAGAGATATGAGGCAGAACACAGGAGCTTCTCCCTGACCCTTAGTGCTCTGAGTTCAAATCTTCTGCCCCTTCAGCCCACTGTCCTTGAACAATACTCTTTGCACAGCCATTCCTGGGAAGATAAGATACATGTGGCACCAGAGCTTGGCTTTGTATTGTGCCCATGAGTTCCTAAGTTCCTTGGTGTCCACATTGCATGGGGACATCAGAAGCCCCAGGGACTGCTTGGCCCACACTCACCCTGGTTGCTCTGGCTACTCATCTCTGCTCCAGCCTACACTCCTTCTGCGTGCTCAGAGCTTCCTTCATTGCTGGCACACAGAGACCTGCCCTTCTCTCTGAGTTTCAGAATTATGCTTTGGGCCACAACATCCACTTTTTTTTTTTTTTTTTTTTTTATTTTTGGCGGAACCGGGGATTGAACTCAGGCCCTTGTGCTTGCCAGGGAAGCACTTGTTCCACTGAGCCATCTCCCCAGCCCCAACATCCACTTTTAAATCCAAGTTGAGTCTCAAAGTGTAATCAGAGCAACCATTCGTCTCCCAGGGGACTCGTCCCAGGCGCTCCCAATGCCTAAAACGCATTCTCTCCACCCTTTGTAGAAATGGCTTAGGGAGGACCTCATTCTGGAGCCCAGGTCCTCTGCTTTGAAGAGGATCAGCATCAGCTGGAACTCTGCAGGAATCAAGGGCCTGGCCTGTGAGAGCACAAAGGCTCCCAGGTGGTCCTGCCGCTTCCCAACTGCTTCGAACCTCTGGGGCAATGAGCCAGTGGAAGCACAGGAGCCTCTCATTTCTGCTTGTTTCCAGGGAGACCAGCAACTGAGAGCAAGGTGAAGTGGGTGAATCTGGCTGGCAAGGGGATCTTAGCATGTCAGCTGCAATGTGTTAGAGCCCAGGACCCTCACAATGAAGAGAAAAGAACCCCCGATGGCAACATAAGCTTTCTGATGGGATGTGTGCACACCTCTTCCTTTGTGTACAGTATTTGCACATTTCTCCACCTTAAAGTTGGCAAAGTGACTCCCTCCAGGGGCCTTCATGGATGGGGTGCAGGCAGACAGCAGGGGAAGATACCTATACCCTGTAGACACTCACATTGATCTCCTTGGAAACTCAAGACCCACCCGCATGGGGGCACTGATGGGGGACTCTCAGGAATTAGTGGCCACATAAGAAGGATGCGTCCTCATCAGCAAGCTGGAGGCAGACGCCTTGGAGCATGAGGGTCAGGCAGATGGGAGCCTTGAAAGTAGAGCCAGTGCGGGACATGGCCATACTCTATGTTGCTGGTGTCCGGGGATGGCAGAAAGGTTGCAGATTCAAGTGGAGAGAGACCAGGAGCCTCTGAAGGTAAACCAAGATGGGGATTGTGTACTGCTCCCTGGGGACCATGGGTACCATTGGAAGGCTGGACCCCCGCAGCTGAGGTTGGCTGCATCACCCTCCCAGGAAGTGGATGCTCCTCCTTCACTGTCCTGTAAGCTCAGCCTGCTCTGCAAGCTCTCTCCAGCCTGCCCCTGTGCATTCTGTAGAACTTCACCACGTACAGATGGGGATGTTCCAAGTGTGGACAGCTGTGTGGAGCAAGGTTTTGGACAGAGAATTATTTTACAGAGGAGATACAGACAGCAGGACATAGGCATAACTTTCACTATCACTCCAGGAATCTTTATTAAAAGATCAAACCAGGCTAGTGGCCCATGCCTGCCACCTTAGTACTCAGGAAGGTGAGGCATGAATATTTTCACAATTTCAAGGCCAGCCTGAACTATGTAGTGAGACTCTATTCTCAAGAAAAAGAAAGAAAGAACAACACAAAAGGCTGATCAGCTATGACCAGCTGGGCTCACTGCAGGAGTGTGAAGGGAAACTTTGTTTTTGGGAGCAGGGTATGTATCCCAGGCTGCCCTCCACCTTACAGTGCTCCTACTTCATCCTCCCAGAGTGCTAGGGGCTGGAGAGATGGCTCAGTAGAATAAGTGCTTGCCTGGCAAGAACAAGGGCCTGAGTTCTAATCCCTAGTTCCTCAAAAAAGATTTAAAACAAACAAAGCTCCCAGAGTGCTGGGAGTGCAGGCTTGCCTCACTGTCAATACCATCAGTTAAACATTTTAGAGAAACTGATGCTGGGGTGGAACTCAGGGGCAGAACACTTGCTCACCATGTGAGACTATTATTACATCAATAATTAAATGAGGAAAGTTCTCTCTGGAAAAATCATCTGATTAAATTCAATAACTAACCATAATAAAATTCTCATTAAACTAGGAAACCCTTCTATCAGAGAAAGGGTGGTATGCAAATATGCATAATCATATTTTTAAAGACTGGGTCTTGCTGTGTAGTTTAGGCTGGCCTTGAATTTAGAGTCATCCTCCTGAATCGGCCTCCTTAGTGCTAGGATTAAAGGTAGGCACCACCACACCCCCTCTACAGTGACATTATTTTCAGAGGAAAAGGCAGAGCTCAATCTACCCAAGACTGAGAACAATATGAGAATGACCTCTCTCACCACTTTTAGCTGACATTGTTCAGGAGGTGTCAGGCCGTGCTACTTGAAAAGCTGAGATAGAGACAGCAGTACTGTAGGCATAGCTTTCACTGTCACTCCAGGAATCTGTATTAAAAGATCAAACCGGGATAGTGGCCCATGCCTATAATATTATTACTCAGCAAGGTGAGGCATGAATACTTTCACAATTTCAAGGTCAGCCTGAACTTCGTAGTTTCACTGTATTCTCAAGAAAAAGGAAAAGGATCCACTCCAGCCCTGCCAGCCCTGCAACTCCCCTGAGCCCCTGCCCCCAAGCCCACTGAGCGAGTGACAGCTTTTGTCACTCCTCCGGCCCCTGATCCACCCAAGCCCGGCCCAGTGAGTGTGTGGGTGGACCTTCGGCTTCCCCACACCGTGCCATCCAGAGCCCCTGCCCCCAAGCCCATTGAGCAAGTGAGAATTTTTGTGACTGTTCCGGCCCCTGATCCAGCCCAGCATGGCCTGGTGAGAGAGCTTTGGCATTCCACGGTGCTCCCTGGGCCAGGGCACAACAGAGGGGAACCACAGGCTCACAGTTGTGCCAGAAGGGCTGCAGCAAAAAGGAGCTGAACACAATAGCTAGATACAGGCCAGGCATAACTGGATAATCCCAAACTTAATAGATCGGCACCCGAATCTCACTACATGCTAAGGTTGTAACTGCACCAAAGTTCTACACCAAAGGTCAGAAGTCAGTGCTATACAAAATGACAAAGACGAGGAGAAAAATGCAATTTCAGGCCTCAAGCCCACCAATGATAAGTGCAGAGGACACAAGCTCAGCTGAAATGAATGAATTAACAGAGTCCAAAATAAAGAAAGAACAGCAGAAAGGTATAGAAGAACTCAGACCAGAATTAACGCCTGAAATAAAAAAAAAGAAATTTTTGAATACATAACATCTGAAGTAATGAATCAGATCCAGAAACATATAGGGGAATCCCAAAGCCCACCCAGAACAAGTACAGAGAACACTATTTCAGCTGAAACATATGAATTAACAGCATCACAAGCAAAGAAACAACAGCAGAAAGGTAAAGAGGAACTCAGAGAAGAAATAATTTCTGAAATAAAAAAAGAAATCTTTGAAATCATAGCATCTGAAGTACACAATCAATTCTGGAAATATATGGAGGAAACCCAATTTGGAAAAAACTCTGCAGTAAAAGAATTAATAGCTACCTCTAAAGAAGACATTGACAAAAAAAAAAAAAAAAAAAAAAAAAAAAAAAAAAAAAAAAAAAAAAAAAAAAAAAAAAAA
>PVKA01005623.1:13178-75543 GCA_004027165.1 Ctenomys sociabilis | reverse complement strand
GATGTACAAGAACTTAAAATCTCATGAGTCTACAAAACCATCTGAGTGAAAGCGAAAACAGAGGTTTCAGATCTTGAAGATGCTGGTGCAGCTAGTGAAAAGGTAAGAAAGGATCTCTTAAAAACAATGAGGATGCAGGAAAAAATAATCCATCACCTGCAAGATGATGCCAGGATGAACAATGTGAGATTAATAGGCATCAATGAGAAAGAAGGAAACAATACAAATGATATAAAAAGAATATGGACAGAAGTAATCACAGAAAACTTCCCAAATATAATGAAACAATCTAACATTCAGGTAACCGAACCATACAGAATGCCAAATAACTTCAACACAACTAAAAACATACCGAGACATATAATAGTCAAGATCCCAGAAATCCAACACAAGAATAATATACTGAAAGCTGCTAAAGAAAAGAAGCAGATCACATTCAAAGGAAAACCCATCAGAATTCCAGCCAACTTCTCTTCACAAACCATGAAGGCAAGGAGAGCATGTAGCACATTTCAAGTCCTAATCTTGGAAACAACCAAGATGTCCATCACATGAGGAATGGTTGAAAAAGATGTGGTATTTCTATATAATGGAGTATTACTCAGCTATTAAGAATGATAAACTTGAAGCATTTATACTGAAGTGGATGTCACTTGAACATATACTCATAAGTGAAATAAATCAGACACACATGTGCAAATATCGTATAGTCTTCCTAGTATAAGAAGTGAAAAGAAGATATACAAATAGAAATGTACAACAACAACTAAAAACAACTGAGTCAGATAAGGCAAAGTGAATGCTGCAGGGTACTAATCAGCTTTTCTTCTGGATGGCTAATAACCTAAGTTCACAGATCAAAATTGGAGAAATAGAAGAGCCACAAGGCCAGCCAACATTTTAGTCCTAGCCTTTCAAGGTCAGCGAAGACTCAGGACATAGGAGAACCTGTATTGCAACATCATGAAACTCAGTTGAGCCCCAATTTTTCTGAATAAGGAGATTATGGAGCCACAGAAGAAAGAGATTGAAGTTCTATAATATGCCTGGGGAGAGTCACATGGAGAGAAAACTTTCTTTCAGGCTCTCACAGAGAGCAAACTGGTCAGGCATTGGCCGTGACTCATCCACATGGATGACACAGACAAAGGATATACAGAATAAGGTACAGGACTACAAGATAAACCCTGAGGGGACTTCACTGACCTCATCAGAAACAAAAACTACATGTTTTGGTATATAGGTCTTGCTCTATCTTAGTCTTAACCATCCAGCAGAAAAGTATAAAAATGAGGTATACAATACAGGGCCATAATAATAAGTTGAGCTGTAAATGGCTATGGTCAACAACTTCTTCAGATAACTTACTATTGTTGTGGAATGCTGGACTGTGTTGTATTGTGTTGCCGAGAAATTATACCATGCATGTTGTCTGACCACAGTGCAATGAAACTGGAAATAAATGACCAAAGAAATCAGAAAAAACCCCTAAATACATGGAAATCAAAGAATACCCTACTCAGCAATCAATGGGTCACAGATGAAATTAAACAAGAAATTCAACAATATCTACAATTCAATGAAAATTCAACCACAACTTATCGGAATTTATGGGATGTGATGAAAGCAGTTCTCAGAGGGAAAATCATAGCTATGAACTCACACATTAAGAAAACAGAACCAGAAGAAATAAGCACCCTAATGTTGTACCTCCAACATCTAGAAAAGGAAGAGAGAACCATACCAAGAGCCCAAAGATGTGAAGAAATCATAAAATTAGAGCAGAAATTAATTCAATTGAAATGAAGAAAACAGTTCAAAGAATCAACAAATCAAAAAGCTGGTTCTTTGAAAGACTAAATAAAATCATTTTCCTTGGTGCTATTGTAAAAGGTATTGTTTCTCTAATTTCCCTTTCAGTGTGTTTGCTTTCTGTGTAGAGGAATGTTATTGACTATTGGGTATTGACTTTGCATGCTACTGAATTTGTATATTAATTCTATTAGCTTCTTGGTGGAGTTTAATATTCACAAATCTATAAATGTAATATGCTATATCAATAGACCAAAAACTAAAATTATATGATTATTTCAATTGAAGCAGAAAAGGCTTTTAACAAAGTCCAACACTCATTCATGTTCAAAGTCCTACAGAAAATTGAAATAGAAGGCCTCTACTTCAATCAGATAAAAACCATTTATGACAATCCAATGGCTAACCTAATTCTAAATGGGGAAAAACTGAAATCTTTTACTCTCAGATCTGGTACAAGCAAAGATGTCCTCTATCATCCCTCCTATTCAATATAGTTCTAGAATCATTAGCTGGAGCCATTAGACAAGAGAGAAATAAAAGGAATAAGAATAGGTAAAGAAGTTAAATTATCGTTATTTGCAGATGACGTGATACTTTACTTGGAAGACACCCCAAAAAAACTCCACCAAGAGGCAGGGCTCAATCTACCCAAGACTGAGAGCATTAGAAGAGTGCCCTCTCCCACCACTTTTAACTAACATTGTTCTGGAGGTCCCAAGTGGTGCTACTTGAAAAATCAAAAGGCATAGCTATTTAAAAGTAGGAAGCCAGGCATGACGGTATCTGCTTGCTATCCCAGTACTCAGGATACTGAGCAGGAGGAGTCCTGTGATTTTGAAGCCTGCAGGGGTAACAATGTGAGCTCAGGTCCTGCTCAAAGTACACAGAGAGTCCCTGTCTCAGAGAGAGAGAGACAGACAGACAGACAGACAGACAGACAGACAGAGACAGAGACAGAGACAAACAGAGATAGAGACAGAGAGACAAATAGACATTCACAGACAATGTGATTGTGCAAGTACATTGAAAAGTTAAGGAAATTTTCCCTTCCTAGGGCTGAGAATTGAACATAGCAAGGTCAGAGAACATCACTGGAAATGACCCTTCATCGGGCTGCAAGCTTCTGTCTGCTTGAGCCAATGCAGACATCCACTGCCTTTGGTGAAAGCTATCTTTTTAATGGTGTAGGGCCAGCATGAGGCTCCTCTTGGAGGAAAGGGCAGGCATACTTCTATGCAGTATAGTGGAAATAATGTGCCCTTCTACGCAGCCATTGAGGCAGGTTCGCTGCTTGTGAAAGTAGAATCAGGTGCCTTATGCTGGGGTCTCCTGCACTGCAGCGTACTCCACTGTGTGCCTGTGTCACTTGGTCCTCCTCATAGGAGCTAGATCTTGGGCAACTGGAGCAAAAGCTGCCTCTGTGACTGCTGCTGCTGCTGGGAGTAGTAAGCTGTCCTTCGTCTCTGACTTGGGATCTCTTGTCCTCTGGGAGTGTTCATGAAATGCATTCACAGGACAGTACAATCTCAGATCCTTCGGGCTCCTGACATAAGCAATGTACAACAGTGAGGTGATGCAGGGTTGCATTGTGATTCTTCAGAGATACAAGACCAGTATGATACACAGTAGGGATTCTCTTGTGTGGTTGTGGAGGCCAAGAAGTCCTGTGGTTTGTTGTCCAGGAAATTCAGCCTGAATTCAAAGGCCTGAGAAGCAGCAAGAGCTGGCAGTGTAACCCACAAGCCAGGGACCAAGGTCTGAGGATGGGAAGGAGGGCAGGGAGCTATAGAATCAGCAGGGCCCAGAACAAGGAGCCTCACCATCCCAGGGAAGCAGACAGATCACATCGCTCAAGGAAATGGGGCTCATTCCTCCCTGCTCTGGCTTTCTGTTTATAGCTCAAGGGATTGGAGGATTCCTAGCTCATCATTGAGGACAGATCTTCGATACTCAGTCTGCTAATTCAAACATTAATGTCTTCCAGGAATGGCCTCTCAAGCGCACCTAGAAATAGCATTATACCTGCTACCTGGGCAGCCCTTAGGACTTGACATGGCAGACTGAGCATCACATTTGTCTAGCAACACTTAGAGAATACCACGAATGAGGACACTGAAAATAGCACAAAAAGTGTAATATGCTTAGTGATACGACAGAATACATGGAAAATCTGCTGTGTGCCGAAAACTAACAGAACAGAGAAGTTAAACACTTAGAGGTGTGAAGAGCTGTTCCGTGCTGATGGAGGATGCCACTTCTCCTTCACATGACCTAGTGATTCCATGAAATCTTTGGGAAATTTCAAGAGCACTTTATAGGAACTGACGAATTGCTTCTGAAGCTTATATGGCAATCCAAGGGGCTGAGCAAGACCCAAGCAATTTTGCACAAGATCAAGTGGGCAGACTTCCAGCCCTGACTACAACCATCATCCAGGCGCCACAGGGACCAGGATGTTGTTTTTTTATTTATTGTACTTAGTACAGAGTCTATGGGGTCTATAGGGTCTCACTATGTCGATCAGACTCTTAGTGAGCCTCCTCTGTTCAGCCTCCCAAGCACTGGGCTTACAGGCCCGTGCCACCACGCCCAGTCTCAATCACCATCTCAGCACACCCTGGGGGCGGGGCCAGCGCAGCACTCTGGAGATTGAACCCTGGCCCCTGCACTCTGCCTAAGCAGGCGCTTTAGTCCGCTGAGCTATCTGGCTGGCCCTAGAATACTGTAATGCAGATAAGAACAGGCTCATAGAGCAATGGATACAGGAGAAATTATCCAGGGATTGCCTTACACATACACGGCCAATTGATTTTGTTTTAGAGTAAAGATGCCATGGTCATGCAACGAGGAAAGAAAACAGATTTCAAATGATGCTAGGACAAACACATTTCTCTATGCAGAAAAATCTTGATGTCTACCTCATAAACCAAAGTTATTGGAAATGATTCATAGGTTTAAACATAAAAGCTATAACTTTTATACTTGTAAAGAAAAAGAATCTTTGTGTCCAGAAATCTTCAACTACACATAAAAGGGAAAGATAAGTTAAATTTTCTACTATTCTGACTTTAAAACCTGTTATTAAGAACATAAAAATGAAAGTCCAAGATGTAGACAACATATTTATCTACTAAAGGGCTTGTGTGCAGAGTAACACAACTGTGTCAGACACATCACAAAGGAGATCCGAGGGCCCGTTAATCACATCGAAAGATGGTCGTCACAGCACTGCAGTCACTTGACGGCAATCTAAAGCCAGAATGACATTGAAATACCTACAAAACGGACATAACAGATATTGATGACACCAAGTGCACCTAGAGCACTGCTGTTAGGAGTGTCAAATAGTGCAAGGAAAACCATTTGTTTCTTAGGAAGTAAAATATATATTTAGCATGATCCAAAACTTCAGCTGCTTAAAGTTTCCCTAACAGAAGATTAAATACAGAACCACAAAACATACTTTTGCCTGATTGTTAGTAACTTAAGTTCCTGATAGCCTCAAAGCAGAAGCAATCAAATGCCAACCAATGGATAAATGGATAAACTGTGACTTTTTCTACAATAGGATGCACTTCAGCATTACAACTGAAGGAACCACTAATCTATACAGCAGCATAGGTGAGCACTATACTCTGCACAGAGCTGGCTTGGCACATTTTTATGATTCCATTTACACAGAGTCCTAAAACTTGCAGAATTCATGGAGCAGTGCAGGGCAAGAGTTAGCCAAAAATAAACAAGAATCTCCAGCAGTGATAGATATATTCTTAATTAGGTCATGGGTTACTTGTGTCCAAGTTTGGAAACTTAAGTGGTACACATAAGATCTATGTGTATTAATTACCCTTTGAACTCTTCATGAAGACAGCTACTATTGCCAGATGGGTACCCAGGCTCAAGGCTGCCTTTACCTCTGCTTGGATCATAACAATTCAGTGAGATTCCTTTGAAACCAGCTCATGCATGTAGTTTCCATAATGGAGTCTCAACACCCAAACCACATTCGTTCAGCCATCTGATGTTTGACAAAGGGCCACAAACACACTGGAAGAACACAATTTTTTAAATACCTGATGTTGGGGAAACTGGCGATCCACGTGCGGAAGATTCAATCTAGATGTATATCTCTTGCCACAAACTACAGAAAGTAGAGTCAAAGTGGGTCAAAGAGGCTGCTGCCTCCGCCTGATGCTGCTTGTGTGCCTCTGCCTGATGCTGGCTCAGTGTGGACCTGGTATGTCTTTTGTGAAGGGGCCGCTCAGGAGCCTCAGGAGTTCACTCCTGTCTGTGAAAAGGCAAGCAAGGAGTCAAGACCCAGCACAGCGATCCTACAAGTGGAAGGTGATGGAGCAGGATGGTTCCGTGGGACAGTTTCAGATTAAGAGGCGTATACCACGTAGTGAACTACTGAAAGCCCATTGTGAACCACAGTGTTCGTCAGTAAGGCTGATCGGATTCCAGCCAATGGACACAAACAAATGAACCATGAGAACCAGAATCTCTTGGTATGCTTAATTAAAAAAAAAAATCTAACCAAAATATTGCCATTGGGAAATAAAAGAGCCATGGTTTGGCCAACTGTCTCAGCAGATTAAAGTGCCTACAAGCAGGCACAGGGGCCAGGGGTTCCATCCCCAGGCCTGCATGCCAGCCCTGCCCCCAGGGACAAACTGAGAGTGCAATTGAGCCTGGGTGTGGTGGTGTGCCTGTAATCCTAGCTCTTGGGAGGCTGTAAACAGCCAGACACTACAAGTCCGATCTAATAGTGAGACCCTTCCCTAAAATACATAAAAAAAGAGCCAAACCTGGGCCCATGGGAGAGTGTGGTCACAAATCCAAGTAGCCAATGAGACCCATCAGTTGGTACTGAGTACTTTTTAGCATCTATGACAGAGTGGCAAAACTTTGAGAGACCAAGTCCCTAAAATGCGACACAAAACCCACTTATTTATGGCAGGGTGCCAACACCACAATTAAACCTGATGGCTGAATTTGAGTTTAGATACAGCAACTCAGAGGTTAACATCATTTGTATAAAGGTAACAGAGCTTTCAATGGCTCTCGCAGCTGTTTATGGAAAGGTAGGAGCTTGTCCTTGGTGTGGCTCTGCCCAGGTCCTGGGCCCTGCGCTGCTGTGCCTAGCCAATAACCCCTCTGCCCTTGGCTCCTACCTCACCAGTTACAAAGCAGCACACAGGTCATCCACTACCCGCTTCTTATATCAGATTAGACACTGATTATATAACTAACATAATCTGATATACAAGCTTAGATCAGCTGCTCACAAGCAGAAGATCAGAGAAAAAACACAATCCCAAATACTTCCACTGACAAAATTACTGGGTGGAGAATCCCACAGTTTAAGGAGTTTTCACATCTCTCAGATGTGCTGTCCCTCCTCACCCCTTCCCACCCTTGTCTGTTTGTCTTCAAGTGTTGCACCAAGGCACAGTATTTTTTAACAGAGCTTTCTTGGATTCCAACATCTTTCTCACAGTGACAATGTGGGTCCTCACCAGGCACCCAGTCCACCCAGGTTTTGATCCTGGTCTCTAGCCTCCAGAATATCTATCCCCGGCAAGTCCCAGAGATCAGGGTCAAATTAACTTTATCTGGAGAGGCTTTGCCGTATAGCTCAATTGTTTAAAGTGCTGCTTGGGTAAGTGCAGGCAGGCGCATAGGACTAAGGTTGGATTCCCTGCTCCAGAAGCTGTACCAGACCTACCCTTAAGGCAGCCTGAAGCTGCCAAGAAAAAAAAAAAAAAAGCTTTATTTGAGAGTTGCTGCCACCTTGTGGACCTTAGCTGCAGCTACAATGCTAGATCCCCTGAAGGCTTCTAGGATTGTCTGCAAATATTACAGAACTTTCTAAGTGCAGTTTCAGATTTGGAAAAAAAAAACCTTGACTTGGCTTCTGTGATAACAGAGGCACACAGCGCCCACTGCAGCGCAGCACACATGCCACAGGTTCACCACCACTTGCCTATACGATAGTGGCGTTCACAGTTCTGCTGGTTACAGAGCCCCACTGTCCAGATGGGAAAGGACTATATGGAAAAACTCACAATAGGAGTGAGTGACTTTAACAAGTGACTAACAGCTACATACAATAGAGATGGAAAGAAAGATACCAGATATTAGAGTCATGAAGCACGTGTCCCTCACAAAGTTGGGCTGGAAACCCTCACACCTAGAGGGTAACAGCAGGACGTGGTACCTTTCGGAACTGACTCATGTCATAAAGGGTCCTCTTCATGCCCCCTGCCATTGCAGTCACAGTGACAATGTGGGTCCTCACCAGGCGCCCAGTCCACCCCGGTTTTGATCCTGGTCTCTGTAGCCTCCAGAATTATAAGTGGTAAAACAGCAGGTTCCGGTATACTGTCAGAGAAGCCTAAACAGATGAGCTTGTCTTCAAAGATTTCTTTTAAAATCCCCTTGAGAGATAAAACTGGAAGATTGTCCTGTATTTGGGAAGAGGAATACTCGCTGTACCCCAAACCTGCTGCTCAGCACTTGGGGCAAAGGTAGATGTGCTCTACGGAGGTGCTGAGATGCTGCGCCCCATGGCCAGCAAGTGCTCCATGGGGTGGCGGTCACCTCTGTGCTGGCCTGCTCTCCATGGGGGCTTCACAATGCACCTGTTTCTAAAGTGGATAAGGCAAGAGAAACTGTACTGTTCATGAGGTGATTGTGAACAATGAAAGGAGGTCTGAAATTTAAGAGAATATAGCATTTATTCGACATTGAATAAAAAAATAGAACCATATAAAAGAGACCCCGAGAGCTCCCACACTTTCCTTCAGGCGCCTCAGTGCTCTCCACCCGAACCCCAATAAAAGCATTATAAACACCATGACTAGCAAAGGTTAAAAGGATGCAAAGCTTCCAAAGGTGACAGATGCTGAGGTGACAGAGGTTGATGACGACGACATCAGTCGCTGTCATTCCTAGACGAGTCCATTTATTCTATTCTCTGGGGTATCTTGCACTATGCCTTCTCCATCAAGTATTGCTTCTGCTCAGCTATGGCTTCACCAAACCGCTGCATGCCTGCAGAGTCCAAATGCAGGTAGAGAAACAAGAACTTAATGGGGCTGCAAGTGGGGCGAGACACAGCCAAGGTCATGTTAGACAGGCAGAGTTTCTTGTCCAGGGATGCTGAACTTCAGCCTACGCTTTTGGATAGGACTCCAACCTATAACTGCCCTCAACTCTAGGAGCTCATATCCTCAGCCTAGCGGGCATCTCTATGCCCCCTGCCAAGCGCTATACCTGGCTCTGCTGCTTCTCAATTCATGTTTCCTGCATTAAACCCACAGATATTTGTGCTGGTCCAACCTCCTTGGAATGAACAAGTCACTCTTGTATTCCCCCGTTAAATACAACACTGTGTGGCATGTCAGAGGATGTAATAAATACTTCAAAAGTATGTTCTCAATAACTTCCAGGTAATATGAAGTCCGTGTCATGTGGTCATCTCCCCTGTTTGAGGCCCATCACCAGGAGAGGAAGACCTACCTCTTCCAACTCTGTCCTGGGACCAGTGCCTCCCTCAGCGACTGGCACCAAGCAGATACCCAGAGCACAAAATGAATGGGTACACAATGAGGTGGAAATTACTTCCCTTTTACAAAAAGAACACAATGAAAATGGAAACATGCTTAAAGGGCTGAAGCTAGAGGGTGCTAAGTGCAAAATATTTTATTAAAAGAGAAAAACATTTAGAGATTGATTAAGAAGGGAGTTGTTGGGGCATCTTTATGGAATGTCAGGACTTACCATGCATTAGTTCTGGTTTATTTACTGCAAAGCACAGGCGAAACCAGCCAGGTTCCTCAATCAGGTAGGATTGGCCACGGGCCAAGACCAGCTTGTGGTCCAGGAAGCGGCGGTAGAGGACCAGCTCTTCTTCAAATGTACACGGTTCCAGTAACTAGGGAAGGCAGAGGAACAGAGCTGAGCCCACGCCTCCCACCCAGCTCAGCCCTGGAGCACCTGTCCTCATTCCTTGACCTCACATTTTTCAAGTTGATCCAGAGATAAAGGCCAGAGCTGCGACTGTGAAAGAAGATCTTAAAGTTCAACTGTTCCTCCAATTCCTGAAGCTTGTTGATGACATACGCATGAGCTGTTGCAAGCTTCGAGCAAATGGCGGGCAGGTATACTTTATCAATCCAGTCTGGACAAGTGGAATAGAGAATAGTCATAGATGTTGTGAGAGACTTGCCAGAGGCCTATGCCCCAGTCTTCCTACCTGAGCTTTGTGCCGGCTCCTAACCAGTTCTAAATCTGTCTTGTCTGGGAGCTGTAGCAACCATGTCCAGCCTACCCACCTCTTACCTATAGCTCTGGAGCAAACTGGGCTTTGCAGTGGTCCAGAAGGAATGTATTTTCCAATTTTAACCCCTGAGGCAGTGTATCCCATAGAAGAGATTGATGCTATTGTTGTTATCAGCTGGGTACATCAGCACATACTTGGATCATCCCTTACAGAGTTCCTCTGGACCTCACAGAATGAGCTTGGAAGATTATAACTGGGTTCAGCACAATTATCGGCAGTTCCTGCAAACCTAGAAGAGGCACTTCGGCAGCTCTCTGAAGCCGTGATGCCCAGCTCATGATTTGGATCATGTTAATCGGAACCTTTGGGGATGGAAGCCACAATCATTTTTAAGCTCAAAACAAATCCCAGGTATTCCCAAAGTTGAGAATCAGTGTTCAAGGGGGCTGGGGCCCAGTTTCAGATGAATATCAAAGATGCCGACACCCTATGGGGCTGCATCCAGTTTGATTTGCCCTGCCTACCTCCTTCCCTGCCTGGAACTGAAAGCAAACTTCCTATACCTGCTAATCTAATGACATCAGTTTATTTCACTTATACTAGCTCTTAATGTAAGACTTTAATCCTACCATCAGTTTTACTATAGGAAATTAAAGAGGTGGATATTTTCTAAGCTTGGGCCATGGAATGAGAGAAATCTCTGAGGTCAGTATGCACTTGAGGTCTAAGTGGGAAGGCTAGCCTAGGTGCCACACACCCAACCATGCCTTCCTGCCCAAGGGGCAGTTGTCCTTTGACCACCTTGGGAAATTAGATAAAGCTGTGTTAAAACAGTCTGGATGCCTCTCTGTAATCTGTTCCTGAGGCAATCAGGGTTTCACAGAAGGAAATAAAGATTTATTGCTGAAGCCTTTGCCCACAGGTCTTAGAGGACCACTGAGTGCCTCTGTCCCAGGCAGACCCAAATGGGTTGGACATCAAGAAGGAAAGCCCAAATCGGGAATCAGGAATAGGACACAAGAAAGAAGGGGGAAAAGATTCATTTATCCATACACATAGGATAGCTTAGATGATTGCACTGCAGATTTCTGCTGGTCTATGGAAAGGAGCCAATAGTGTTTCTCCCCAATCTTGCAATGCTTATATCTGGTAATCTAAACAAATAATTTGAAGACAGTATTACATAAAAGAACCAAGGTGCACCCTGTGTTTTGGATGGCACCTCTGTCTTCTGTCCATGCCTACTCCACTTTGAGCTGCGTCCAGCCATGCTGCCATGGTCACACCTGGCAGTACCAGTGTATCTCAGCATACTGAGGTCACATCTGGGGCCAAGATACCCAGGCATTCTCTATGGTCACGATGCTACCCTCAGGTGCAGTCAGTACCTGTGTCCTGGAGCAAGCAGCACAGGCGGTACTGTGCAACACTGGAGATGCTGTGGAGGTAGCTAAAGGGGCTCACAGCAAGGGCTACATCTTCATTGTGGGTATACAGAGCAGCAAAGCGCAAGCCAAAGTCCTACAGGAAGAGGGGTAGAAAGACAAACAGACTCCTTTGCCCTCAGACTTCCTGGCCTCCACTTCATCCCGGTCCCACGGGCTGACAGCTGGGGCTCACCTTGCTCATGCTCCAGACCACATGGGTCTTTTGCAGGTCAGGCAAACTTGAGAAGAAATGAAAAAAAAAAAAATCAAAATTCAGAGAAGTATTTGATGGGTAACAACTTGAGGGTGAATGAGTGGAAAGCGGGAATGTAGACTTGAGTTTTCCTGGGCAAGTGGGCCCATGTCCAAGAATCTCTTCAGAAGGTTTTCTTGAAGAACTAGATGAAACAGCTGCCAAGGGCCTAGCGTGTGAAATCCAGGACCTGCTCCTGACCTAGGGCTGTTCTGCACCTGGCCCAAAGCCACATCCCTGCCAGCTTGACACTCAGAAGTGGGCCGCCCACCACGTGTAGAATGAGCTTGCTTCATTCTACTGCTCCTCCTTTGGCAAAGCTCTTCCTTCTGCCAGGGACACCCTTCCCTTGCTTTAGTGGAATCCTTTCCCCAGGAACAAATACTCCCCCTCACAAAGTTCTACACAGAGGGTTCAGTCTCATGGGGCTGTAATCCCAGCTCCTCCAGAGACTAAGGATGAATGCCAATTCAAGGGCAGCCTGGGTAATTGGGTGAGATCCATTCTTGAAGTTTTTCTTTAAGACAAAACACATACAAGTTGTTTCTAAAGGCCTGGAGATGTAGCAAAATAGTAGCACACCCCTAGTTTCAACCTCTAGTACTAGAAAAAAAGACATGCACAACACACAAAGAAAGATGGTGCTGCCCTGTTCTTTCCCGAGTTCTACTTTCCTGTTTGGCAAAACCGGGGATTGAACTGAGGCCCTTGTGCTTGCCAGGGAAGCACTTATTCCACTGAGTCATCTCCTGGGCCTCCGAGTTCTACTTTCCAAGCACACCTGCAGCAGCACTTGGTCTTTGCCTTTGGCAGTACACTTGCCACCTGGCTGTCACATTAGCTTAAACGCAGGATGGCATTTAGACTGGAAGACACTTAGGACCCCAGCTGGCTCTGTAGTGCCTTCCTAAGCCATAGCCAGTTAGGATGCAGCTCCACATACTCTGCCTATAAAGCAGGGCCCTCTGGTGCTTTACTCCCCAGTACAGCTGAAACAAACTCACCTTTCCAAGCTCAGAACACTGTGGATCTGGACAGAGTCATCAAACACAGACAGCATGTAAACTTCATCTACGACCACATGCAGGTCATTTCTGTAGTTGGGTGAAAGGAGAACAATATCAAGTTTTCCTCTGCAAATATATCTCATTTTAATTCCTGTTCTCTGGAGACAGAGCAGATTCTCCTGTGGCCCAGCAGTCCAGCCAGCCCTTCCAAGGGGAGGGGAGAAGGAGAAGGGACCTTGAACCCAGGCTGACCACACTAAGACAGAGTAGGAATGACCTCAAAGACACAGGACATTAGTACACACATCAGTACACTTTCAACTGTCAAGCAAGACCAGTGGGAGAGGCACGTTGCCCTCAAGTGTTCATCTCATACAGCCAGCAGCTCACACCCCAGGTCTGAAGCAAGCAGGGGCAATAAATAGGGGATACACTGTGTGCATCTTCTCACGTGTTCTCATAACCCTGTGGAACCTTGCTTTCTCACAGACAAAAAGAAAAATAATGCTGTGAGGTATGAAGCTGCCACCCTCACCCGGCAGGTATGAGAGCTGGTATTGGAACTCTGCTTAGTTGAATTCCTCCCCACAGCCCCTAACACTCTGTAGACCCCACACTGTGCCCATTAATTGCTCTAGGTTCAGCCTTGTGTTTGAATAAGTCCTTTGTCTCTAAGAAACACATTATCTCCCCTAGTAGGCCAATTTTTGCTCTCTGGAGGTGAGAAATGTCACGATATCCCCACCCCCTTAGCTTCCTGGGAGAGCCCCACAGGGTACATCTTCCTCCCATGAGGACTGAGGTTCTGACTTCTCTGGCTCCTCAGCAAAGTACTTTGGGAAGAGGATGCTGGGGAAAGTGCTTTTGTTGTATACAAAAAAAAGCAATAAAACTTGATTGTGACTGCTACACCAGGGTCTGCATAAGCAAAGAGGCTAGGAAAGGAGAGGTAGCATGGTGGAAATGGTATGCATTGGGGTGCTTTCTCATTTTGTCTTCATTTAGCTATGCACAAATCCACACAGCAGAGAGTATGGTAGGGAGATTTAGGGTAAATATCCTCTGCTCCCGATTTCATGACTATGAGTAAAGAGGATGTCACAGTCTGAAGGAACAGAGCTTTTACCTTTTGGCAAATTCCAAGAATTGGTTCAGGGATTCCTGTGAGTAGACATGACCTGAAGCATTCTGAGGGTTGGATAGCAAGAAGCCTTTGACCTTCTTGTTCTAAGAAGAACCCAAACACAAGAGTGAACACAAGTCCTTTCCATCTTCCCCAAGGTCAACCAAGAATCCTTCATAAGACAGATTCCAGCACAGGACAACAAATGAGGCCAAGCAAGCCATGGCTACTCTGCCTGGGTAGGGGAGGAAGGTACTCTGGGAGCTGCCACAGCCAGGAGCCTTGTTCCCAGGGAGCTGTGGCCCAGGAGGTACTCGCTGCTTCTTCTGACTAAAGCCAGCCCATCAAGTGGAGTGAGCAGGCCTATCAGATGCTCAATAGTCAACCCCCAGACCCCCTGGAAATGGGATTCCCTCCTTACCTGAGCCTTGGCTTCAAGCAGGGCTTGCCTCAGTTTGCCCACAGTGAGCTGGAAAGGTCTGGTGTCTGCATCAGTGATCTGGAAGAGAGGCTCTACTGAGAACTGCCCTGCAGAAGGCTTCTGAGCCCTGATGCCTCACTGCAAACCCAGGTCACTGCAAGCCTTCATACCCAGATGCTAGACACAGAGTTTCCTCACCCTGATTTCTGTGTCCTTCTTCCATCACCTCATACACAGAGAGTGCGGCCCCGGTGCCCCCTCAGTGCCCACCACAACAGTACAGTGCCTGGGTGGGCTTAGCAGGGAGGGGCCCCTTCTGACCTCACCCTCCAGGTGGACAGGAATCAGCTCGACGTCAGTGCACATCTTGGCACCAAAGACGAAGCCACCGAAAAAGGGAGTGGGCACCAGGAAACAATCTGGAAGCACAGGGAGAAGGAAGCATTAGTCTACGTTCCCGCCAGCCTCCCCACCGCCAGAGGAGCAGCACAGCTACCAACAGAAGAGGCCACTCAAGGAGTCTCTCCTGTCAGGGGATTGATGTCCTTGACCTCAGGCTCCATGAATGTCATCTGCTCTTGCAGATAGCACTTGGGCAATGAAACGAACTTGCTCTGAGGAGGCCCACAGAGGAAGAAGTGGAAAGACTTACACTGAACATCTCAGGATCCAGGGCCCAGGGCCCAGGGCAAGTGAGGCCAGCTAGTGGGCAGTGTGCTGGATCTGGGAAAGTGCACCAGGGTCCAGGCCAAACACTGGAGGCCAAGGTTCATGCCAAGAAGGCACTTGTATTTTGTACCTGAGAATGGATCTTTTGACTTATCTGGTCTAGAACTATATATATTCTTTTGAGGATAAGGGAGATGCTAGACAATCCGTGATTTCTAAGTGGGCTGCCAGAGCTGTCCACACTGCAATGCAGCCCAAGAGCCCAGCTAGGAACAGAATGATTATGTTCCCCTGTCATCACTGCCTAAAAATGGTCATGTTTCTCTGCTTTGTTAAGGGAGGAATCTTAACTTCTGGTCAGCAATAGGAAGAAACCCTAATTAGCAAAGAGATGCCGGTGCTGTGGGGAGAGCCCTAGAGAGAACATGTTTCCCCCGGCCTGGTGCCCAAGTGTTCCTGCTTACCTCCTGGATCACACAGAACCATGGCCAGCGCAGAGAAGACAGCAGAGCAGCTATTTAGAGCAACCACCTGAGGACAACACACAATGGGGGAAGTCAACCACCAGTACCCTCACAAAATGTGGTGCTACACCAGCTCCCTCCCCCAGAGAAGACGGACACCGGGAGCTTCTGCACCCAGGTCCCATCAGCCTTAGTGCTGCCCTGTCAGGTTCTCCCACCCTTCCCTGGAGAAGGCAGAGGTTCTACCAGGAACACAGCCCCCATCAGCTGACTCACATTTCTCGAAGACAGGTAGTCAGAAGTCCTGCAGTAGTATGCCAGGAAATGGGCCACTGCTTCCCTCAGACTGTGGACAAACCCAGAGACCTCTTGTGGTTCCCTGTTCTCCCTCTTCACTCAGGGTCTACATGACATCCTTTTGCAAAGGCATAAATGTTCATTCTGCAAGGAACTCTGCACCCCAGCCCACCTTCAGTATATGTGTTTAGAAAACAAGGATATCCACTGCTCAGGTCTTGTAGACCATAACAGAGTTGGGACAAGAACCAACCCAGCCTCTTGAATCACAGGTCAGAGCTTGTTCTGATCAGGTTTTGCTCTGCTTTCCTAAGAGTGGTTACCCTGTGCTCGCTTCGGCAGCACATATACTAAAATTGGAACGATACAGAGAAGATTAGCATGGCCCCTGCGTAAGGATGACCTAAGAGTGGTTACCCAAAGGAACAGAGTCGCAGCCAGCCAAGGACAGGGTGCATCGAGTCCTTCCCTTGCTGTGTCCTGGAGATCACTTACAAAGGATGTCCTCTTGGGTTGGGAGCCTGCAGCTGGAAATCCTTAACACAGTTCATGTCACTCTGACACAGCTGTTGGCAGATAGAGCATGAGAAAAGCCAGCCCAGCAAAGTTGATCCTATTCCCAGTGTGCATGTGTGCCCCCCATTTGTATGCCAGCCCCTGGGGGGCATGGTGTGCGCCCTGCCATTTCCCTCATGAGTGGATGTGGACCCATCATTGACTACCACACAGCTCCCTCCTGGGGAGTGTTCAATAACCCACGCCTCCTGATGCCTCCTTAGCAGCCCACATGCTGGGTCCCTACTAGAGAATGCCTGTGGACACACTCAGCAAGGGCAGGAGGTGACCCATGCTATCCTAGAACCTGGTTCTCCACTCCCATTCCCTAACTCCTTGTTCTACTCATACCTAACCCATACAGAGGAGCCTGTGGGGGGGGGTGCACTGTCTCTAAGGTGATCCTTGCAGGGCCCAGGGCAGGACTTACCCTTTTAGCCACCATATCAATGCACAGGTTGTTCTCATTCATACCAAGGTTAAGGATGCCCTGGAGGGGAAGGAATTTGAGGCTCGTCTCTTATACCACCCCTTAGAGCCCTCCCAAAGATTCCAGTGAGTACATGCCTCAGATTAGATCAGGTCTTGCTGCCCCATGAGGCAATCCAATCTGTTTCTAAGACCTCAGAGTCTTAAAGGCTGAAAAAATTTCCCTTTAGAGTCACATGGAGAGCTAATAATGGCATTATGCTCCATTTCCCGTATCCCTCAGATTCTAGACTAAACACTTTGTGCTAGTTAACTCCCGATAAAGGGGTCTATGGAAATCTAGAATAAAGAGATAAGTGTTATAATCTACCAGCCATGGGACCTTGGTGAGGGGCACAGCTCCATGTGCCCAACCCAGAACCTGCACCCTCACCCCCCACAGGCCCTGGGTGCCAACCACCTCTGCTCTTACCCACAGGGACCCCAACATTGCTGGAGGAGCTGCTGCCCCTTGGAGCACAATGGGAATGCTCAACTCAGCATGTGGAAAGCAGGTGGTCACTGAACGGCAACCGAGGGAAGGCGTGGCTAGCGCTGTCCTCCCCTTTCTCTCTGCAGAGCTGCCGTGACCCTCCTTGGCTGGAAACTTGGCAGATGGCTGTCAGCCTCAGGCTGCGTTTAACCCCTCCTGTCCACTCCTGCCTCCTTCACCCCAGGACTCTCCATGAGTGTTCTCACCACAGTCTTTGCCCCCCACTCTGAGCCTTTCTCCTCTTACAGCTTCCACACATGCTGCCTCTCCTTCCTGGGGGACCACGTGCCACTGCCATCCCCCATTGCCTGGCTGGAGCAGCATTTAAGGCACCTTCCCAGGCCACCAGAAGCGGGCCTCACTCTAGTGCCCTGGGAAGCACCATTCCTGTTGATGCCATGATGGACAGCTACAGTCATCCCTGTGGGTAGGTTCACTCTCCCTGCAACCAGTTCCAATCTGAGTAGCAAAGAGGGGAGATTTGGAGATGGCGGGGCAGCTCAGGACCTAGACCCCAGTTCTCCTCCATCTTTCTGGGACACGTCATCCTAAATCTGTGGCCACATCACCACCAAGTAAGACAACAGGGCCCAATGTGCATGTAGGGTACTCAGCACAAAACTCCAAACATTGCAGGGACTGGTTGGGCTCCCAAGGCTGTGCCCTGGTACTTACTGAGGTATTGAAGATGTGGTGGTATTTATCGTTTTGGTAGTCCTCATAGTCCTGGAAGTGCGAGGTGTAAAATTCAGAGATGTCAACCCCGCGGCGGGACAGGCCATGGCTAAGCCCTGCAGCTTCCGCATCACTCCCCTGGTGACGAGGCGGGTCATGCTGCTCTCGCAATGGGGCCTGCCTCATAGCACCGGCTTCTATAAGGGGGAAGAGGGTTAGGAGAAGGAAAGGGAGAGAGAAAAGGTGACTGGGGTGGTTGTGCTGGAGCAAAGGAGCTTCTCTCTGACCCTAGGGCCTCTAAGCTCAGATGTCCTACGCCTCCACCCCACCAACTTTGAACAACGCTCCCTCGGTGAGCTCTGCCTGGGAAGGCCCATGTATCCCCAGAGCTTGGCTCTCACTTGGGATCCACGAGTTCCCTCAGTTCCTTAGTGCCCACACGCCATAGGGACCTCAGGAGCCCCAGATGTGCTTGGCCCACTCTCACCCTGGTCGCTGTTACTACTCATCTCTGCTCCAGCCTCGACTCCTTCACTCGTGCCGAAAGCCTCCTTGGTAGCCAGCGCACGGAGACCCGCTCTTCTCTTCTCACTAAGCTTGTGGATTGTACTCTGGGATGCAACTTCCACTTTAAATATGTGGTGGTTCCAGGGGTTAATTGGATCCACCTTTCCCCTTCCTGGGAATCTCCCCAGGAGCTTCCTATTGCCTAAAATGGGTTCTCTGAACCCTTTGGAGAAATGCCTTACCAACAACATCATTCTGGAGCTGAGGTTCTCAACCTTAAAGGCAATCAGCAGCACTGGGGACTCAGGTGCTCTGCAGAAAGCAAGGGTCTGGCCTGTGTGAGCACAAGGCCTCCCGGTGGTCCTGCTGCTTCCCAACTGCTGAGAACCACTGGGGCAAGAGGAGCCAGAGAAAGCACAGGAGCCTCTCATTTCTGCTTGTTTCCAGGGAAGACCGAAAACTGAGAGCAGGTTGAAGTGGATGAACCTCAGCTAGGAAGGGCAACATCACCAGAAAGCCTCAAGGTGTTACAGCTTGGGAACCTCACAATGAAAAGAGGATCCCAGAGCTTTCTGCTGGAATGCCTGCTCACATCCTTCCTGTGTGTATGGTGCATCCTTGTTTCTCCACCTTAAAGGTGACAAAGTCACTAACTCCAGGTACACAGCAGTGACAGATGTGCTAGGCTTAGGGGTGAAGAAGAAGCCTGGGTGGGTGCTGAGACTCTGCCTGTGTGCGTTCAGACAAAGAGCAAGACAAGGAGCCCTGGAAAGCACAGTGTCTTTGCCAGCCAATGATTTCACCCTTGTAGCCACCGATGTGCAACTTCTGAATCCTTTCCCTCTAATGTGGCATGATGTGTGTGTGTGCGCGCGCGCTCGTGCATGTGTGTGTGTGTGTGTGTTTTGAGGAGGTCTCGCTGTGTAGTTTAGGTTGGCCCTGAATTTGCTCTGTAGCCAGGATTCCATGGAATTCGAGGTGGTTCTCCTGCCTCAGCATCTGGAGTGCTGGGATTACAGGTGTGCGCCACCATGTGGGCTCACACCTGTAGTCCTTCAGGGTAATTTGCCACAGGTTCGTGCTTTCTGCCCCTCCTGCATCTTGCCACAGCCTCCCACAGCCCCAATCACTGAGCCTCCCATGACTCTGCCGCTCTCCCTCTGGGCCCTTGCTCCTTTCACTGGAAGGTCTTTTCCTGGCCCCGTGGAGTCCTTCTCTCTTCCAGGGAATTTGCCTGCTGGCTCCTCAGGGTGGCTGCCTTCTTTAGTTGTGCTTTTGGTTTGCTGTCCTGAAGAGTTATTCCAGGACCTTCACAGTGAGCTGTATCTCCTCTCCTTTTCTGGAACTTGCCAAGAGGCCCCAGCTTGGCTCTAATTTTCCATCCCCCATTTCCATTGTCCCAGAGGGTAGGGGTTACAGACACAAGCCACCATGCCAGCTACTCCTAGCCTTTTTAAAATTTTATTTTGAGACAGGGTCTCACTAAGCCTCCCAGGTAGAGCTCGAGCTTGTGATTCTCCTGCCTCAGGAGGCTTGGCTGCAATTACAGGTGTGCACCATCACTGGCTTGATTGTTTTACTTACTGTTATTCGTGCAGTGAAGGGCCTGTGGCCTGTGGAGGAGAGCAGTAATTGATGTAATTTGGGTCTGGATTGTGCCTGAAATACCCATGTGCTGAAGGTTTGTTCCTGGGAGCGTCTGTTTAAGAGCCAGGGCCTTGTGTGTCAGAGCTGGCCATTAGCAGGTGCCCTTGCAGGGTGTGCCTTTGAAGTTGTCATGGAGGGAGGACTCCAGACTTCACTGCTCTACAACTGCCAGCTCCCTTGTGCTCCCACTATGATGTGCAGAAGCAACAAGCCCAACCCACCATGGTCCTTAAACTATGAGCCAAAATAAGGCTTTATTGTTTATAAAGCTGATTACCTTAGGTTTTGTTTTGTTTTTTTTCCAGAACCAGGATTGAACCCAAGCCCTTGCGCTTGCCAGAGAAGCACTTATTCCACTGAGCCATCTCACCCCAGCCTTAGGTATTTGTTACAGTAACAGGATGTTGGCTGGCATTTGGAACAAGTAAATAAAGGAGTGGGCAGGTGGATGGATGGATGGATGGATGCACAGATGGGAGTAGGTGGGTGGGTGGAGAGATGAACAGATAGACAGACGGGTGGGTGGGTGATGGAAAGACGGATGGATGGATGGATGGATGGATGGACAGACAGGTGGGTGTAGGGATGAATCTCTTCCAGGAATTCCTAGGGCCTGGCCCACCTCTGTAGACTTCGCTGGTCTATACCTGCCACAATTCTGAGGCGCGATGGACGGGGTTCTTGGCTTGTATGTGTTGATGCTCATTCGCAACTCATATGGATGAGTAGTTAAAGAGGGAAATGAAGGAACCAGTGAACTGTAGATACCTAGCGGGGTGAAGATTTTTCCAGACGAGTCTCCTTTCCCACCACTCTCCAAAGCAGGAGAGTGGGAATCTTGGTCCTGAACACTACCTCCCAACAGTGTTACACAGAGGGCTGGATAAATGGCTCAGTGGAATAAGTGCTTCCCTGGCAAGCACAAGGGCCTGAGTTCAATCCCAGGTTCTGAAAAGAAAAAAAAGGTGATAAACTCAAAGCTATCTTGGGCTATATGTAGTTACCTTTAGGAGCAGCTGTTACACAGATCTGACAAGAGGGGTCGCTAAGCCCCCATGTCCTTGCCTGGCTTGGGAAACTGGGCAGCCAGTGGCAGCCTCAGAAGAGGGGGGAGAGAAACGAAGAAGCCGGCACCCTTTCCCACGGCCAGCGCCCTCCTGGTGGTGCATGGCCAGTGGAGCGCTGGAGACAGAGCTGCTCACGCAGACTCGTGGACTTGGCATGCCGGGGACCATGCCCAGGGAAGCTGGCCTGTGACTGCAACACCCCTACCCTCTCCTGGACTTCTATTCTGCAGATAGGAGTGGGGGGGAGGCAGTGTGTCTTGGCGGGTGTCCCACAGCTGGAAAACATCCAACATACAGATAGAATCCGTAGCGGGCAAACGCAATTACCCCTGCCCATGGTGCTTTTGCTGTCTCTAGGTTTCTAGGTTTAGTGCCTGGCCTGGTCTGATTTAGAAAGCCACTGGGTTCCACAGTGGGGAAGGTGGAGGTGGAGAAAGGAAGAGAATCTTCTGCAGGAGTGTGACCCAGCCATCCTCTGCTTCCAGAGTCCTTTGCTTCCTTCATTTCCGGTCAGGCAGCTTTTGTGTGGGCCCTGGCCCCAGACAAAGTCATTCTGGACAGTGGAGCCCGGTAGGCATGGAAGTGAAGGCGGGTGGCAGGAGGCTGCAGGTGGTGGCCTGACCCATCTCAGAGAAGGATAGCAATGAACATGAGGCCTAGAGAGAACCCTGACCTGTCCATCCTGGTGGCCAGAACCTGGGGGTCAGGGAGCACAGGGCTAGCTTTGCTGTCATAGCCCCCAATTCCCATATAATGGTCCAATAGTTCACTGGGGAAAGTGCCCTGGGCCCCATTGGACAGATAAGCAAAGTGAGGCCCAGTGAGGTTCCTCACTATGCCCATCTTCTCACTGCTTACTTTGGGTTGACTGCAGGCCTGCTACAGGCAAATCCAGCATCTCCTCTCCAGATTCCCGGGTCACATAGTCCCCTGAGAATCCCACTGGGTCCAGCCTGGTCTTTAGGAGGCTTGAGGAGGACGGCCCCATCTTCCGCTAAGCCCTTGGCCTATAAGGCCCTTTCCTCAAAGGCTTCCAGCCAACCCCAGCTCCTGAGTACTCCCCCACGCTCCAGGCCTTCAGACCCCAAAGAGCAGACTGACTCTGCTTTGCTTATCCCATCCTTAGCCAACTGGGCCGCATGCACAGTGGGTACCAAGCAGCCATTCCACATGGATGCGGGGCAAAAACTTCCAAAGCAGCTCTGCTCCCAGGAGATTTCCAAATTCCATTTGGAAATAACATCTGTGTCCTGTTGGACAACAGAGAGGAGTGAATTAGTGTTGTTCATTCATTCAATAAACATTTTTATTGAGTGATTGCCATATGCTAGGTGCTGTTCTAAGTGTTGGCAATGCAGGTGACAAAACAGATGTGGGCCTCTTTCCATGTCCTTTCCAAAGCAGGGGGATGTAACATAATGGGCGAGGCACTCGGGTTAGAGGGCTGCTGAGAGCAAGAAAAGATGCCTTTTATTTATTTATTTATCTATTTATTTATTTATTTATTTATTTATTGTCTTTTTGAGATAGGGTCTCACTATGCAGTTCAGGCTGGCCTTAAGCTCACTTTGTAGCTCAGGCTGGTCTTGAACTCACAACAATCCTCCTGCCTCAGCCTCCCGAGTGCTGGGATTACAGGCATGAGCTACCATGCCTGGCTGAAGATGCCCTTTAGAGAGGTAGGTAGAGAAGACCTGCAGGGATGGTGTTTTGAGCAGAGGCCCGCCCACTCATGGGCTCTGGGGTAGGGGTGAACACCTGCTGTATTTGCACAATGGAACCTGTATGGTTTTGCAAACCCTGATAAGGACTTGGGCTCTTATTCTGAGTGTTGTGCAAAGACAACACCTATCTCCCAGAGCTGCCCCTGGATACTAACTGCCACGTGGAGCTGGCCAGGGGACTGCTCACTAAAACCCTGTGTCCTTGAAGAGCCACCTCAGGTGGCCTCTCACCCCACCTTCAGTCCTAGCTGCAGGTATACTGGGGGCTAGAGGAATAAGGATTGTGGACTCCATCAGATACCCCCACAGGTTGAGCTCTTACTCCAATGCGAATGAAATAGCACAAGGCCAGCCCAAGGCCTCGGCACCCCCTGCCCCTGCCCCTGCCTTGTTGCCCCGCCCTCTAGCCAGTGCCTGTTTTCTTGGGGCCTCCATCATTCCTTAGTGAGATTTATTTTGATAACAGCACCTCCCTCCCTCATTCCCTCCCAGCATCTCTTTATAAGAATGCCTACTCTCCTCGCCTGGGCCACAGTGCATCTGTCTTCTCAGGCCCTTGCTGTCAGCTCTCCACACCCAGGCCTTCCTGCTCCATCTGTCAAAGAGGACTCTGTTCCAGCCTCCCCAGTTCTCCCCTGCTCAGGATTTCATGTCCTGTGGGGCACAAGAAGAGGGTTTTGTTTCTTTTTCCACTGACACTGTCCTCTCTTGTCACCCACACTTCAAAGCAAACGGGGGCCCTTCAGGAGCCCCAGGGCTGGGAAGGAGGCCAAATGACTTCATCCTCAGGCGTACTGGGAGTGGGGTGGGGAGGAGGCAGCAGCAGTGGGTAGCTGGGCCCTCTAGTTCCCCAGGGACACACAGGGACTGCCTGGTTTTGTGGGCCCTAGGTTCACTGCTTATTGGCTGGGCCTGTCTTCCAGGATCCCTCAAGATAATGCTGTCCCCATGTGGGCTGTGCTGTGTAGATATCTGATACAGCACTGTCACAGGCCCAAGTTGAAGTCCCAGCTCATCCTTCAGTAATTGCGTGCCCACAGGTATCTCAGGAAATATCTCTGGGTGTGAGTTTATTATCTGTAAAGAGGTGTCAGGGAGGGCTGAAAGACTATGTAAAATAACATAAATTTGTACCTGTCCTTCCAAATGCTACCAGTCACCAAACCATCCCTCCACCTGATCCATGAGACTCTCATTTGTTCCATAATTGCCCACTGAATCTCCTCAACTGTGTGCCCAGCAGTCTCCTGAGATGAAGCAGTTGCAGAGAACATTCTAGAAGGTGCTCCTACTGCCTGACCTCATTCACCATGGAGAAGCCTCCCCATCATACCCTTCTCCCTCTGGAGCCTTTGACTGATGGGAAATTGAAAATTTCCAAGGACATTTTACCCCACTCCCATCACATTTGTGAGTTCCTTCCTCTTAGGAAACTTCTTGGCAAGAGGTCTTCTCCTTATCTTGAGAGGCCTGTTTTGCTCTACTGGGCTTCTGTCAACCCAGACTCTAGCATTGGCCTCTACCAATTACCTGCCTTCTTTCTAGGAATGCTTAGGTGGGACAGGGACCGTGGCCTCCCCTAGCTGCACTGCTGCAAGTCACTCTGCCATGTTCTCCTCAGAACTCCTGTGATCCCTGGAGCCCTCCAGAGAGTAATTAGGGCTGGTCACCATTTATGGGCACATCTGTTCAGGCACACTGGACACTGCAGAGCATTTAGTGACATTATTGCTTAATGCCCCCTACCTAAGTGGCAGTGTGTGACTCTGGTGACCCACAGGGAATCATGCTGTCTGGCACTCAGGCTCTTGCATGTTGGCCCTGGGCTTGGGCATGAGACCTGCTGTGGGCAATGGGCCATTGGCCTCTGCTCTCAGGCAGACATTGTCTGTCTCCCTGGAAGGTTTTCATCTTGCACACTTCAGCCCCAGTGGAGTTCGACTCAGGTCCAGCTATGTGAGTGTCCTTGGCAACCTCAAGTAAAGAAGCACATCCACCCACAGAACTGAGAGAGAAGGAAGCATTTTTGTCATAGACCACTAAGTCTGGGGTTGCTTTGTCACACAGCTGTAGAAAATGGAAAATACATCTCCATCCCACATACTACTATAGTCACATGCATTGGTGGTTCAGTGGTAGAATTCTCGCCTGCCAAATACTACTATATCTCTGCTGGTTTTTAGATGCAGAATCTGAGGTTCATAGAGTTGGAGTGGAGTCTCCCGAATCTGCCCAGTAAGCAAGAATAGTTAGTGGCCATGAATATGCATGTCTTGGACCTCCTGCTGGTGGCCTATAGTCCTGGATTGCCAGAATCATCTCACTGAGGCCACACTGCCCCAGGCTGCCTCCCAGTGAAAGGCACAGCTGGGCTAGGGTATAACACAGGTTTGGCCTAAGGTCCCCAGCAGCCAGGCTGGCCCTTCCTGGCATGGGCTCAAAGTGCAAGGCCCTTCCTGCCCCACCCGCTCCCCTGGCTCTTCCCTAGCTCTTCCCTAGCCATCACACAGTCACACAGTTATGTCTCTGCCTGCCTTTTATCCTCCACAGGTTTCCTCCTGTGAGCACAAGGGTGTCCTGACCCCCTTACAGTGGGAAGGCCGAGACCCCTGCGAGAACCTGGGCTCAGGTTTTTCTGTTTCCAGCCAGATACTTTTCTTCTGGGAGAAATAGGCATCTTGAAACACCTCAACCACACGGTCCTCAGAAGTTCTAAGGCCTAATGAAAGGACACTTTCTGGGAAAACTGGAAACCAGGGTACAGGGTCCTTCACAGACCGCAGACTCCTAGCACTTGGAGAGTGGTACCCTTCAGACCCCTCTGTATCTCAGTGAATCAGATGCCCATAAGACCAGTCCAGCGATTCCCATGCTTCAGGACACAGCTCTCAGAGGCCAGGGCTTGCCTGAGTCACACAGCTCCCCAAAGTGAGAGAGAAACTCAGCAGGCAGGTGCTTTCCAAATCCTGGCTATAAGTCTCCTTTGCATGGGTACCTGGGAGATTGGGGCAAGTTACTCAGCCTCTGAGGGTCCACTTTATAAAACTGGGACCCGACTGTCTCTCCCACACCTAGGCACTGTCAGCTGGGGCCTGATTCCTCCCACCCCAGCCTCCAGGGCTGGGTTTCCAATACAGCAAATGATCTCCACACCCTGGAGACAGGTACAAGGTGAGGATTGTTTTAAGACCCCAACCCCAAGCTGATTACCCATCTCATGACAGTTAATCCTGCAGCCCTGTTTAGAGTTCAGTGTTGACTTTATTCCTATTTAAGAAAAAACAAAACACAGCAGTCCATGGGCAGCTAAAATCCTGATAAATTAGCAAGGGACACACAAACACTGAAGCTGCAGCCAGGCCCCTTCCAAAATCCCCCAGATTCTCTCCCTATGAGGCTTTCCACAGGGATGCAGCCCTGAGTCTTGGCTTGGGGGCTGAGCTGTTTCTCCTGGAGAAAGCTCCTGGGATAAAAATAGTCCAGCAGTGGCCGACCTCCTGGGGCTTGGAGAAGGAGGGGACCTGGGTTCCCAGAATGGGCTGTGTCCATGAGAGATAGGAAGGAGAGTGGCTCTGCAGTCTGGGGTCTCAGGATGAGGTGGGGGGATGGAGGATGAAGGGGGAAGAAATGGAGTGATAGGGCCCCCAAGTTCATGGAATCGGAGAATACAGAGAAACCCAGTTCACGCTCCCTGGAGGGCCAGGCGGAGAGAGAAATGCCAGGAGAGGGCTGAGAGAGGCAGGTCACAAGGGAGACATGAGTCTCCCTGGTCATCAAGTAAGAAAGACCAGAAGTGCCACGTTAATATATTTAAAACCACACAAGCAGTCACAAGGCCCCAGGGTGCTAGTTTGACTGCTTGGAATGGACGGGGGCCAGTACAGTCACTTCCAAGAGGCCCAAGCCTTGTGGGTCAGTCTGCCCTCAAGGCCCAGCGTGGACTCCAGCCTTCTCCTTCCTAAGCCGTCACCTAGCCAGCCCCAGATCAACTGCTGCACCCTGTGTGCAGAGCTGGGGAGAGGGCTGGCTCCAGGGGCTCGGCTGGAAGACCTTCAAGAGTGTCCAGTGCCCTTTTAAAGGCTCAATGAGCAGACAAAGCATCTAAGTCCAAGGAGAACGAACAGCCTGACCAGGTCTCAGGGCACATCTCCTAACTCCAATCCAGTGCTGCTCATTGCCTGAGTGGCCATTGATTTGTTCTAAACAGGATTTAACTCATTCAATAATGAAGACAAGGGAACCACAAGATGGCTTAGTGATCTAAAGCACCTGCTTAGGCAAGCTTAGACAAGCACGAGGACCACAGTTCAATTCCCAGCACCACCTGCTGTGCCAACCCCACCCCTGAGGCTGCAATTGAGACTGGTGTGGTGGTGCATGCCTGTAATCCAGCACTTGGGAGGCTATAAACAGGAGAATCGCTATGAGTCCGGTTTAGTAGTGAGACCCTGAGCACCCTGTAGATCCTTCCCTAAAATACAGGAAAAAAAGAAAAAAAAAGCTCATTCACAATCTGGTGTTTTCTTTGGGAGGAGGCCTTGATCCTTCTGAGGGCCACCAAGCCCTCTGTTTGGTCTGTAATCTCCTCGAATCCCTGACCCCTGAGCCTGTTCGCAGGTGCTTTAATCTGCTGAGCTATTTGGCCAGCCCCATGAGCTTGATGGGACTTATCCAGTGACAGTAGAGAGAAGACACTGTTTTTGAGGTCAAGAGTGGGTCCAGGCAGGAGGACTCCGCAGTAACCCAGTGGGAGGTGGTGACAGTGTGGTGCAGGCTGGACACAGGATGGGACAAGAAGTGGTGGCTTTGGAGGTCAAGGCCACAGGACTGGATGCCTGATGGGCCCTGGGCTCAGAGGAGGCTAGAGGCCTCAAGAATGACTGCGGGGACTCGGCTTGAGTGATTGGAAGCCCGAGTGGCCTTGGATGCCCGGGAACCACAGCAGAAGAGTGCGAAAGGAAGCGGAGGACTGGGTGTGGACCTGGCTCAGCTCAGACTGGAGCCCTGGGGCCTGCAGAGCACCTGATACATGGATGACACAGCAGCCCACGCCTGAGCTTGGCCCCAGACTGTGTGTGGCCCAGGGGCACAGCCCCTGCAGAAGGCTGTCACGGATCAGAAGCCATCACCCAACACCCCCAGATCTCATGGCCAAGACCCACTCATCTCCAATCTCTACCCCCAGGCCAGCCTGAGCAGCCCAGTCCAAAGCTCTCATCATTCTGAAAATATTGCTTAGGAAAACCTTTCCCATCTGTACTACTTTGTGGCTTACAAAACATTCTTCCCCATTTTATTCCACGTGGTCCTTGTCACAAAGCCTAAGACATGTGGGGAAGGCATTGTTCCTATTTTACAGATAAAGAAACTGAGGCACATAAAGGTGGAGTCCCTCAAGCAAGGCTATTCAGCCACACAGTCCAAGGGAGGAATGTGGGACCTCTCTCTGCTGAGCCCTGGGTACAGGCCCCTATGCCATGCTCTGCTCAGCGTGGGTGGAGCCCAGTAGGGCCACAGAATTCGATCCACTGTGTTGCATTACAACTATCCTCTGCAGCAGCTACCTGTGACACGCAGCTGCTTAAATTCAAATTAAACCAATTACTATTAAGCACAATTAAAAGTGAATTCTTCTGTCCTAGCGGCCACGTTTCAAGTGTACAGTGTGGCCAGTGCTTGCCCTGCTGGACAGCAGGATGTACAGCAGCTCTGTTATCACAGGAAGTTTTTTTTTTTGGTGGAACCAGGGATTGAACTCAGGCCCTTGTGCTTGCCAGGGAAGCACTTATTCCACTGAGCCACCTCCCCGGCCCTTATCACAGGAAGTTGTGCTGGCTGCAGCTGAGATGCTCAACCTCTCCTGCCCCATCCTGGCTCCTGACGTCAGCTTGAGGGCTTATGGGTAGAAAGTGATGTTACATCAACTTGTCCTTCTCTTTTGCCCTGACAACACATCACTGGAACCACAGTTCAGTGCCTGCCTGGTAAGCATGAGGCCCTAAGATCAATTCCTGGTACAAAACAAAACAAAAATTGCTTTTAGATTGATTTGTTTTTAAGCTTAGTACTTATATCTATCTTGTCCTAAGAGGAAAGTAATAGATTTGCCCTATTAATTCAATACACATGCATACACATGTAATTAAAGCTGTCCAGTGATTGTTTATACATTACCTCCAATTACAACTGGGAAAAGGGGGTAAAGGAGAGGCAGGGCACTGAATCAGAAAAGGACCCTACTGTGTAATAGCTGTGCACCCTGAGGAATATGTCCCCACTTTTCTGAGCCTGAGCTTTCTTATCTGTCAATTAAATTTCCAGTAAATGATTCAGCTTTCTATTTGAGCAGATAAAAATAAACCATCAGAAAAGTTGCTCGGTACAGTACAGGCTTGTGATCCCAGCTACGTGGGAGGCTGAGATGGGAAGAACACAACTTTGAGGCCAGCCTGGGCAACTTAGTGAGAGCCTGTCTCAAAATAAAAATAAAAATAAAACTGAGGATGTAGCTCAGTCCAAAGCTCTAGGCTGAGTCCCCAGTTCCTCAGGAATGGAGGGGGGAGGGGTCTGAAAACTTGAAGGCAGGTCAGTTGAAAAAGGAAAAGTACATAACTGTTTAGCAGAAATCAAAAAGATTGAAAAGAATAATGGGTGTCCAAAGGGAGAGATCAACAGGAGAGTCCAGCAGGCAGAAGAACATTTGAAGCAATAAGGGCTGAAAACAGCCAAGATTTGATGAAAATATTAGCCTGCATATCCAAGGAGCTCAGTGACCTCTAAGAAGGATAAACCCAAGAACTGCAGAAGAAAGCACAACATAGTCAAGTGACAAAAGAGGGAGACCCTAGAAAGCTGCAAGAAGAAAGTGACTTGGCAGGTACGAGGGAGCCCTAAGAAGAGTAACAGCTGACTTTTCCTCAGCAACTATGGATGACAGGAAGAAAGAGGATGATGCAGTGAAAGAAAGCAGCTTTTGAACACGAATTCTGTATCCAGCAAAACTAGCAAAGATGGGGAGAAATTAAGACCTTCCTAGATTAAACAGGGGCTGGGGAGATGGCTCAGTGGTGTAAGCGCTTCCCTGGCAAGTGCAAGGGCCTGAGTTCAATCCCCAGTTCCACAAAAAAAAAAAAAAAAAAAAAAAAAAAAAAAAAAAAAAAAAAAAAAAAAAAAAAAAAAAAAAAAAAAAAAAAAAAAAAAAAAAAAAAAAAAAAAAAAAAAAAAAAAAAAAAAAAAAAAAAAAGGCTTCCTAGATTAAACAAAACACTGAGAAAAATTCTTCAGGATCCTACAAGAAATACTGGAGTCCTTTAGACTGATAGGAAAGAGAACTAGCCAGTAATTCCAGGGCATGTGGAAAAATGTAGAGTGCCTACCATCGAAGAGAAAAAATGTAAAAGTTGATATAAAAGTCATTTTGTTTCCTTTACAAACTGATTTAAATGACCACGGTGTAAATCAATACTTACAGAATTGGTGATGATCTGATAATGGATAAAAGTGTAAGTTGTGTGACAATAACTGTAGGAAAGGAGGCATAATAGTGAGGCTATAATCGAGCCAAGGTTTTACCTGCCATCAAAATTAAGTTGATACTAATACAAAAATAGAATGCTTTGAGCTTAAGTATTCATTATAACCCCCAGGACAACCACTAAGAAAATAAATAAAAACACATGTAGTGAAAGAATTGAGAAGTACAATAATTTGATATTTGTTACAGCTTAGATCTAAGCTGTTCCTCAGAAGTGTCATGTGCTCCTAGGTGGAGCTTTGGGTCATGCAGGTGCTGTGCTCAACAGGGGAATAAGCCCCTGGGGAGTCCAGAGCTAAACGTGCTGCCGGGGGCTAGGGCCCGGATGGAGGAGGGGCCACGGGGTGTGGCCAGGAGCAGTGTCCCCCTTTCTGGACAGGTGAGCAGCTTTCTTCCACTGTGCCTCTCTACCTCAGAGCCGGGGCTGCCATGCACTGAGCCCCTCAAGCTGTGGGTCAAATGAACCCCTGCTACCTTGTCGGGTATGGTCCCAGGGACAGGGAAGCGGCTGCTGCAGTTGATTCAGAAGTATCTATTTGGGCTGTAGAGATAGCTCAGAAGCCTAAGTGCCTGCCTGGCAAGCTCAGGCCTGTGAGTTCAGTCCCTGGTACTGCTCACCATGCTGGCCCTGGAACCTCAAGCACACTGAGCCAGACACCGAGACTACGCATGATGGTGCACGCCTGCAATCCCAGCGCTGGGGAGGCAGAGACAGGAGATCACTATGAGTCCAAGCTGCATAGTGAGACCCTGTACCAAATAAATGAATGAAAGGTTTTTTAAAAATTCAAAAATATCTATTTAACACAAAAGGAGGCTACAATATAATACAGAAAAAGAACATAAGACACATAGAAACACAGAAAAATGGCAGATATAAATCACTGATAATTATAATACTGTAAATGGATAATACAATCAAAAGAATAAAAAAATTGAGCAAACTAAGGGGAATACAGTCAAAGATATAAATGGGTTGAAAGTAAAAAAAAAAGGAAGACATCATGCTGCAAATTTCTAAAAGAAAGCAGGAATGGCTATTTTAATATAAAATAAGAGATTTTTGACAAAATTGTTATTAGAGACAATGATGATAATTACAATATTAGGATAAATCTATCCTGAAGACTAGCTCTATGGAACCCCAAATGAATAAAATGAAAACAAAAAAAAGACTGAAATTAGGCATACAGAAAAAAATAGACAATTGAACACTAATAGCTGGGTGTGTCAACATCCCACTTCAGTAATGGATGGGACTGCAGCTGAGGCCCACCAGGCCTGGCTGGAATTCTAGAGTATATTTTTAGGTAGGATCTCAGTGTGTCATCCCAGAGGCCAGGAACTTGCAACTCTCCTGCCTCCTTCTCCCAAGGGCCGGAATGACAAGCTTGTACCACCATGCTTGGCTTGAGCTACGTACTCTTAAAGGGAGAATTTTATATATGACTTGCATCCCAACAAAGCTGGTTTTAAAATAAGTTATTATGATTATTCATCTCTGAGACACCTTTAAAGTGAATCCCAGGAGTTCCCCCCTGCCCCAAGTCCAGAGCCAAAGGAAGCGGAAGGCTGGTGGCTGAGCCCAGGCTGGTGGGAGGAGGCTGCAACTCCCAGAGCCGAGCCGGGCCAGCTCCCATCCCAGAGGCCGGCAGTCTGCCTCTCCCAGGCAGCCCACCCTCTCCCCACAGCCTTAATCAGTGCCCAGCCAACCGCTCCCACACAGGGTGTGGTCCCTGCTAGGTGAGGGGAGGAATGAACCCCCATCCCCTGGGACCCAGGCTCCAGTACATTCTTCCTAAAACAGTTTTCCCAGGAGACCCTGCTGGCACCCTGGAGCGATCTAAATTTATAGTTCAGGCCCAAAGTTACTGTTTGGCAGAGCTGCACCCCACGAGCTCCCCCTCCCTTCCCCTGCCTCTTCACCCCTCCCTCCGCTCCTCCTCCCCCTTCCCTCCCCTTCCCCACCCTAAAGTTCCAGGCTGCCCTTTCCCTCCAGCCCCAAGTTCCCCGAACTAACCCGCATAGATTATCCAGCCTGGCCTCAGTACTCATCCATCTGTTCCAGTCCTCCCCACCCAGTCATGCTCACTTTTACGGAGGAAACTGAGGCACAGAGCGCTATGCCCACTGCTCAGTGTCCCAGAAAGCATGGAGGAAAGCCTCTGAACCTGACCCCTTTCACTTTGAAGCCTGCTTCAAGGAGTAAGGCTAGGGACCCAGCTGTCCCTCACAGGCCAGGGAACAAGTGGGCAGCCCAGGAGCGACTCCTCCCTGTTCCTGTAGTCCTGGCAAACATCTTTCACCTGCCCCAACGCTTTCTCCAGGGCTTTTGCATAAAGCTGTACACAGAAAGTGTTTCCTGCAGTTGTTCAGTGCACAACCTGCACAGCTGTACGTGTGTGCTGACTCTTCACCAGGCCTTACATGTGGGTCAGCCTGCTCCTTTCTTCTCCTCAGCTACTGAGTTCTGCCCGTGTTGCCAGGCCTGGCTCACACTCCACCTAGCCCACTCGGGTCATTTTGGGTGGATGAGTCCCATCCACCAGGTACCGGTCAGTGGCTTCTGTGTGAGTGCCTGTGCTGTCCTTGATGAGCTCCAGGAGGGCAGAGGCCGGCCCGGAAATTGCCTATTTCTCCTGCCTCACCTGACAGGATGCCAAGGACTCTATAAATATTTGCCTGTTGGCAGAAGTCCAGATGCGAGGAATGAGGCAAAACCCCTGAGATGCATCAGAGCTTCTCAGAGCTGGCAGGGCCTCTAAGGGAGCGAGCAGTCTGTGTTCTCAGAAGAGAAACTGAGGCACAGGGAGGAGAGGACTTGCCCGGGGCTGCAGCTCCCCGGAGATCTGACTGCCTGAGCCAGCGTGGCCACCCAGTTCCTGAGGACCCCCAGCCGTTGCCCTGTGCTGATGTCCCTAGTTCTATGAAACCGAGCTCTTTTGAGTGGGTCAGCTCAGCTGCGGAGGACCGACCTCACCCATGGTTCCATAGTATTCCGGCTCAGTGGGCCTCAGGGTCCCGTCCTGCCTGCTGAGCACCTGCTACCGCCCCCTCACCCAGCCCTTCCAGGACAGGAGATCTTGCTCCTTGAGGGACCTCCGTTGCTACAGTGCTGCAGCCTCTCAGGCTGCCGCTGATGAGTAAGCCAGCAGCCACACTGCAGCAGCATGCCGGGGTTTTTCCACTGCAGACACAGGGACTCTGGAGCACCCTGGCCCACCCCAGCAGCAGCTGGCTCGACACAAGCCAGTTGTCACAATGTCCAGCTTTCCTCCTGGGGGCTCCAGATGGTGCTTTGTCGGGATACAGAAATGTGAACCTCCAGCAGTGCTGCGAAGATCCTTATTGATTAGAAAAAGTGTTCGGGGGGAATGTTAGAGCTACACAGAAAAGGGCAATGGGGCCTTCACCAGACCGAGAGAGAACATTCTAGGGGAAGAGTCGATGCTTTTGTAAATGATCAAAAAAGAACTAAAGGAAACAAAGAAAAGAACAATACCTGGTGCTCGCCGTGTACCAGGTGCCTTCACTTCTTATGTCTTGTTTCTTAGAGGTGAGTGTGATTGCCCCATTTTGAAGATCCAGAGACCGAAGCTGAGGACTATGAAATCCTTGCCCAGGGACAGAGCAAGAGATGCAGATGCAGAGCTCCCTAAGGTCTCCCCCCGGGCTCTTCCTACTGTGCCCTTGCAAGAGCCCAATTCCACCACTGAAGATGAGCCCAGCCTTGTTTTTGTTCCGAGCACAAGTTTGTGCTTGTGCTGCTCCAAGGACCAGCCTCCAGGTAAGGAACGACCATTGTCAGGGCCTTACATGACTTTGGGTGCAGGCTCTATCCCTCCATCAAGGCATGAAGTTGCTTCCTGCCTTAGGACTGCACCCTCTCCCCTTTCACGGGGAGTAAGGAGCCTCCACACCATGTCCCTCCTGCTGGTTGGCCCTGTCTCCCCAGGAAGGAGTGGGTGGAGCAATGAGTACGGGAGCCAGCAGCCAGCGTGTAGTGTTCAGAATGAAACCCTCTCTGTAGCAGACCTGTGCAGCTTCGGGAACTGCACTTAATGCTCCCATCCTCAGAGCTCCTTCATAGAGTCCCACTTTGAAGATCCAGAGACTGCAGGTCACCGAGGGACCTCCGTTGCTACAGGGGCTGACGCTGTTACCAACTGTGTCAGCCAGCTTTTCCATTGCTTATGAGAGCTTTATTCGGCTCACAGGTTCCAATGGTTCAGTCCATGGTCGGCTGGCTCTGAGGCAGAAGCGGCATGGTGGAAAGGCTTGGCAGAGGACTCTGCTCACCCCAGGCAGCCAGGAGGCCAGGAAAAGGGTGAGGAGAGTATGGCGATGCTACAGACGGGCATGCTCCCAGGTCGCACCCCAGTGGCTTCCCTCTTCCAACTACCTCCTAACACATGAAACTTCAGGTGACATTTTTTACCTAAACCATGACATTCTGCCCCTAGCCCCCTGAAAGGTCCATGTCCTTCTTGTTATGTACGATATACTTAGTCCACCTCTAGTAGTCAGCAGTTCCAGCACTGCTGAAGGGCCATGTCCACATTTTCCTCTGAGACCCAAACAATGGCCCTCCATGAAAACCAAAGTGAAAGTGCAGCACTTCCATGGTGCGGGGAGGCAAGCCCATCCCCAGGAGGCACTGGACCAGGGCAAGACCAGGCACGAGCGGGGCATGCATTGCATCCTGCAGCTCCCTGTCTAGCACCAGGAGCGGGCAGAGGTGAGACGGGAGCTCCTCTCAGTTCGCTGCCTGCGTTTTTCCACAACAGATGTTACATGTCTGACATCATCTAGACAGCTGGGGCCTTTTGCCCTTATTCTTCCAGCCTGCCACACTGCCCTCTCAGGAGCACATTGCCTGGCCTCCTAAGCCTTCTTCTGAAAGCGGGGTCCCAGTCTCATGCATTCTGCATGTCCATACAACCAGCACCAGGACATCAACTGTGATGCTAGGATCTGCCACCGCCTCAGGCAGTAGCTGGGTCTTCCCGTGGATGGTGGCTGCAGCAGACTTTGGATCTGGGTCTGAGGCCTGTGCAACTTTGGGAAATGTATTGAATCCTGAACTCCAGTTGGCTCAACTGAGAGCAACACTTCCCAGTGTAGCAGCGTATAGGCACAGCACCTGGGGCCTCTCTTCTCAAAGCAAAATATTTTGAAGGAATTTACTCTTTTATACCCTTGAGGTCACAAAGGATGAAATCCTGGCCAATTCCCAAGATGCTTTTTAAGCCATCTTTTCCATTATCCTGTTACAAAGTACTTGCATTCCTTTTAAAGCTAATCTCTTTGCAGTACTGTTCTTGGGCCCAACTTGGCAAATGTTTCCTTTCTGGCAAAACCTTAAAACTTTCCACAGCTGCTTTTTGCTCCTGATTCTCACTGTAGATTTGACTAAAAGCAAACGACAGTACACACACCACAGCCTGAGCACTGGGCGACCTTAAAATTTTCTCTGCCAGATCAGTTTGTCCACTGCCTTTCATCTCAGTCTCCAGCAAATTTCAGGCCAAGAGCAACATTTTTTGCTAGAATATAACACTTATGCCCTCTATTCCAACTGCCACTGGAGTCCTTGTTCCCAACTGAACCCCACTAAGCCTGGCATCTGTAGCTCACCCTCCAGTGAGCACTGTGTCCTTCTGAGCTCCAGAATCACCCATCAAGCTTTGCTTGCAGCAATCTGGAGTTATGACCTGTTTCTGCAAACTTCTCCAACCTCACCTCCCACCCAATAAGTACCAAAGACTTCTAAACCACGTGGTGAGATACTGTCACAGCAATGACCTCACTTCCCTGATTTTCTGATCAGATAGCTTTCTTGTTGCTTGACAGCATATCTGACACCAGCAACTTAAAAGGAGAAAGCTTTACTTGGGTCACAGCTTCTATTGGGCTCAGACCATGGGCAGCTTGCTCCAAAGCAGAAATGGCTACAGAAGAGCTTGACAAAGGGCAGTTCCTCAGGAAGCAGAGAGAGAAAAGGAAGAATCAGGGACCAGAACCCCTCCCCGGTGGCTCGCCTACTTCTTCCAGACAGGCCCCATCTCCAACATGTGAGACTTGCGGGGGACCTTGTAGACTTAAACTCTAAAACCAACCTTCAAATGTATGTTGGAGAAAACACTGATACAACGTGGGAGCTGAGCCTTGCACAGGACTTGGCATGTAGTTAGCATTTAGTACATGAATTCAGAAAAGAAGCCACTGGCTCACACTGAGTGTATACAGGACGTTTAGTGCAGGGCTACATCCCTGAGAGGAGATAGGGGGAAGGTGGTCTAGTCACCACTGGCCCTAGGTGGACAATGCTGAGGCCCAAGACATACAATGATTGTCCCAGGATTCTTGAAATTAGATCAGGAGCCCAAGCTGAGGAAGCACTTCGGAAGTTCAGGCCCATGCCTCTTCCTCCTTCCCAGTTGTCCCTCCACAGTGCCTCTCTCTCTATGTAGGATTCATCCAGGGGAGGCCTCCTACCCACCCATCCAGGGGCCAGCCAAAGAAGAGAAGGCACAGCTCTGAGAAGATACACTGGGTCACCAGTCTCCAACGTTGCCCTGATGATGTCACTTCCGGTTGTACGTACCCTGTGCTGTCCCCTCCCATGCCATACCAGGACTGGTCTGTGGGGCCTGTAGAATCCAGAAGTGGTGGGTCTTGTTTGAGATTGGCTTGCTGAAGACTGTGGCACACTCTTGGGAAGGGAGCTCTGGGTTCTGAGGACACTCCGCAGCCTGTGGCCCTGCATGGTGAATACTGAGGCCTACAGCTAACAATAGGTGAGAAATCAAGGCTTGCCGATGACCACAAATTGGCCTGGGAAGTGCACCCTGCCTTCACCCGCCGATAACTCCTGTCCACAGCTGGTCTGGGAACCCCACAGAACCTGAGCGGGAGCCTGGCCTTCTGAAACCCGTGAGATAAGGATGGCTTCTGGGAGGTCCCTGCAGGTGGTGATGGCCACACCCACTGTCACCTGCCCAGAAGGCTATCTTGCCTGGCTCTTGATGCCACCTTTCACTTCTAAGTCCTGTGGTGATCAAGGCAGACCAGGGAGTCCTGGTTTTTGTGTTATGGCTTGAAGTTTGGTGGTGATCATTCCAAATCATGAAATACTCATAAAACTAAAAAAAAAAACCAAAAGTCTATGACATAAAAAAGCACAGCTCTTCCTGACTACCTTGCTCCAGATTCTGCTCACTCACAGAAATTATTAAGACTTTCTTTCTTCTGCATACAGTTCCTTTCTTTCATATATATTCCACGTTTTTCTACAATGAAAAGTATTTTTAACATAAAAACACTTTTCCTGTGCATAGGAAAGAAATATTCATTTATGTGCCTAATTTAATCTGGAAGTAGTAATAACACACACACTGGTTTGCACTTTTCTCTTTGACCCTGTGGCTGGAGCTCAAGGACCCCCCCACACACACACACACTGCCTCTTTGAGGTAGAGTCTTGCTAAGTTGCTTGTGCTGGCCTCGAACTTGAGATGAGTAGCTGGGAGTGCAGGTACATGCAACCACACCAGGCTACAATTTTTACAATTTTTTTCAATTGTACCTCAGTCTTCTTTCCTCATTGGTGCATTAGACCCTCTTCTTGTTTTTACTTTAATCATTTAAGAATTATAATGAGTTCAATCCCTATTTCCACCAAAACAAACAAACAAACAAACAAAAAAACACCCAGAGCTATTGATAATTGGGCCCAGATAATTATTCGCTTTCAAGAGGAGCTGATCCAGCAGAGGACTCTGGGAAGAGCTGTTCTTGAGTCAGGAAGAAAGCCAAGAGAGTGCGAAGTGGAGAATACATGGGGGGGGGGCAGCCAAATAGCTCAGCGCATTAAAACGCCTGCAAGCAGGTGCAGGGGCTGGGGGTTCAATCCGCAAGGCCTGCTGCTTCTACCCTGCCCTCGGGGCATGCTGAGAGGGCAACTGAGATAGGATGTGGAGGCTGTAAACAGGCGGATCACTATGAGTCTGATCTAGCAAGACCCTTAACACCCTGTAGACCTTTCCCTAAAATACAAAAGAGAGAAAGAATCTTGTAGCTTAGTACCATCCCACCACATGCCTGGACAACCACCTCTAAGAGGTGGGGCCTCCTACCCGCCCATCCAGGGGCCAGCCAAAGAAGAGAAGGCACAGCTCTGAGAAGATACACTGGGTCACCAGTCTCCAACGTTGCCCTGATGATGTCACTTCCGGTTGTACGTACCCTGTGCTGTCCCCTCCCACGCCATATCAGGACTGGTCTGTGGGACCAGTCACATACGGATCGTTCTGACTTTTTGCTGGTATCAGTAGCCCTGTGATGAACATCTTTACACATGCATCCATCTCGGCACACAATTTCAAGTATATCCATGGGACAAAGTCCCCAAAAAGGATCTGCCACCATCAAGGATGCATGTCTTTATTTATCTGTTTTTTTGTTGTTTTTTTTTTTTTTTAAATAAAACACGTATCTTTTCTTGGAGGGGGGCAGGACCAGGGATTGAACTCAGGTGCAAGGACTTATTCTACTGAGCCATCTCCCCGGCCCTGATACGTGTCTTTAAATCTTTGGCAAATATTCCTAAATTACTCTGCAAACAGTTAACAAAAACACAAAGAGAGAGCTTGTTTCTCCCTACCAAGGCAGCACCAGGTCACCCTAGAAGCCTGCGCACAAAACAGGTAGAAGGGGGCACTTGTGTGGAGAACCAGGCCTGGCCCCACTGGCCACTGCATCCATGTTCCAGACCATTGCCTCCCTGAAGGAGCCACAGGCCCAGCTGAGACAGAGAGAAGTCTGCGTGGAGCCTCTCATCTCCCTCCTGCTTCTTCTGTGGTTCCCCCACACTTGTGCTGAGCAAGAGAATCGCAGAATCTGAGGGAGCTCTTTCCTAGACACCCCCATACCAAACTCTGCAGGTGCTTGAGTCCCTTCTTTGAGGGACTCACAACATTCTCCTGAAACTTTCCATTCACTCTAGGCTACTTATAATACTCAACACAAAGGAAGTCCAATGTAAACAATTGTTACACTCTATTGCCTAGGAAGCGACAGGAAAAAATGTGAGTGCACATATTTAGCACAGACGCAGTCTTCAAATATTTTCAGCTCCTGGTTGGTTGAATTTGTGAGTGTAGAATCAATGTGGAACCCTCAAACTTGGAGGTCCGATAGCATTTGTGTCAATATTAATTGCATAGATGCTTAGAATAAAAATCAAGGCTCTAGGTTGGATGTGTTTGTATTTTAATATGTAATCAGAAAGAATCCTATCTTCTTCTTTATAGTCTCAACAGAGATGTTCTTTTCATTCTACATATGTGTGCACACACAGACACACAGACACACACACACACACAGAGTTTGGTCAGGGTCTCTACCACCCACGTGAGCTTGGAATAAGCCAGTATGTCCTTCCAAACAGTCTGGGAATATTTCCTCAGCATTTGTTTGTTGGAGAGAAAAATTGGCTTCATATGTGTGAAATGTCTTTTATTTAATCCATAAAACTCTCTACGCAAGCGGGTTTGGTGGTACAATGCTCATAAATCTCAGCTATTTGGGAGGCTGCGATGGGAGGATCATGCCCAGTTTGAGGCTGGCCTGAGCAATAAGATAAGAGCCCCTCACAAAAGCCAAAATAAAAGTTCCCATCCTTTACTCATTCACTGAATAAATACTGAGCGCTTCCTGTGGATTGGAGTAGGGAGAGACAGAGGGTGAGCACAATGACAACGCTAAGCTACATGAATGCATTCATGGAGCTTCGGTGAAAACATGCTTCAAACTCTTCTTCTCTGTGCAGAGTGCCAGGGGCAGAAAGAAGAGCAATATAAGCTGTAGGCCCTGAGCTCAGTGGCGATGTGAGGAAGCAGAGGAGGTGGCCCTCAGCTCCCTAAAAACTCTGCACTTAGAAGGACAGAGAATGCATGAAGTACCTGAGCCAGCCCTGGGAGGGGGGCTGATGGGCTTGGGAGGGGAGCGCAAGGTAGACCCACAGCTGAGCAGGTGACCAGGAGAGGGGTGAAGGTGGCACGGGCCCAAGAAACAGGAAAGGGGCAGGAGAGAAGAACAGATCTGAGAGATGCTTAGGAGGTAGAGTCACAGTGGGCACTGTGAGAGAGAGCCTGGCCAGGGACTCCATATCCAACTCCCGGTGCAGCCTTTTCCAGCAGTGAAAATTCTGGAAAAGCCCCAGATTACATCCCTTGGGTGCAACACCATATTTGAACTTATTTGGACATTGATGTCCCAACCTTTCCACCACACACCATTTGCCTAACTTGAGTCACTCTCGCTAAGGACAGAGGTAACTTACATGGTTATGTTTACAAATTCTTCTTAAAATACAGTGCAAGCTTCTCCAGCCCAGCTCTCCTGCCAGCAAAACCTTGCCCTGGTGTCTGTACTTCTTGTTCCTGTTGCAGCTTTTCAATTTTTTTCTCCAGCTATTTTCCAGACCAGATTTCTTGCCAGAAGGCTCAGCGAAGGGTTTTGCATTTGGAGAAGAAAGTAAAGCAATTGCTTCTGGTTGTGTTGCAGACTCTGCCTCTGAGTCGAAGAGTTCGAGGCTGGAAACAGAGCCATATGGACACAGGAAGATACTGTGCAGACAGAGCTCGGGAGAGAAGGGACATTTTCCTTCTTCACAGGTGACCCACATACATGGAAGAGAAGTTGATTCACACTTGGCATGTTCTTCGAGAGAGACCCAAGTTAACTAGGACCACACGGCCACCTCATTTCTGGGCTCTTTGTCTCTTATGTCCAGGACTCTGGCAGGACCCATGCATGGGGAGCACTCAGTAACCCTGCTGAGTGGATGTGAGGGTAGCCTCTGTCTCACGTAAGCATCTTTGCCTTGTGCATCATCATAGATGTCTCAGGTACTCTTCGCTCATTGCTGGGACAAATACCCAGACACCCAAAATGAAGGAAGGAAAGGTTTATCCAGCTCACAGTGACTGAAGGTTTCAGTCCTTACTCAGCTGGCTCCAAGACAGAGCGGCACATGGCAGAGATTAGCACTTCATGGTGGCAAAAGATAGCAAAACAGCAAGAGCAAAAGGACAGGAGCAGAGGCAACAAAGGCAACAGAGAGCAAGTCTGTCTCCCTTGTGTTGCATTCGGGCTATCTGCCCCAGGGTAGGCACAGCACTCGCACCCATAATTCCAGTGGATCATGAGTTAACCGCAGACTCTAGAAATCTGCCCCATGACTGCATGAGGCTTGGGGGGGGGGCAACTAGGCACAAATCCTAACAATAGGTGTTCAGGGCGACTTAATAGGAGAAGACCTTCACAGCAGAAGATCATCAGAAAGGAGCCAGCTGAGAGTCCATGCAGGAGGACCCAGGGCCTTCCCCATGGGCACCTGCCAGACCTCCTCAATTCCAAGAGGACCAACTTGCTCACAGGTTAACAAGTCCGGGTATCTGGATAGGCTTTAATCTATATAAACATTTATAAGGAATTTTAAAAAAAAATTCCTTCAAATAGCTAGGATAAAAGCAATAGTTTGTAATGCGGTTGATGGGCAGGTGCAGTAGGCTGACTGTAAACAGGCTGGCCCATCACTGACGAGATGTCTGGTCCTCTACGGGGAGGTCTGGTAAGCTGTTCCCTCTGTGTCACATGGGCCCCACTCTTGCCCATTAGTCAACCCTGCTTGGCTACCTTAGAATGTCCAGAGCCAGGGCGTGCTGGGCACTTGACCAACACATTGCTGGGTCCCCAGGTCCCCCAACAACCCTGGCCTTTGCCTCCCTGCCAGCAAGGCTGCCTAGAGAGAGCCTGTGCTTCAGAGCTCCACACAGCTCTGCCCATCCTGGGCAGGTGGAGAAACTGAGTCTTTCCAGGGTCATCTTCAGCAGCTGTGTGCATAAAGGCACTGATCCCACCCACTCCTTTATGTTTTTCAATAAATAAGAGGATCTTTCATGGACAGGGCAGAAGGCACTGTGCTACATTTGATAGCGACTACGTTAACAACAAAAGCTAACACATATCTGTTAAGAATGTGGGCCTGATAGCTGAGTGTGGTGGTGTACACCTGAATCCCAGGACCCAGCAGGCAGAGACAAGAGGATTGCTATCAATTTGAGGCTGGACTAGGCTACATAGTGAGTTCAAGGGCACCCTGTACTACATCCCAAGTCCCTGTCCCAGAAAACACAACAAGAAGAATATGGACTCTAGAGCTAATCCCTGGCCCCGAGGCCCAGCTCTGACATGTGTGAGCTTTATGACCATGGAACTCATCTGGAAACAGGGCCTGATACTGGCACCTAATTCTGAGCACTCATGACATCAGTGGAAGCGTGAGAAGCTCAGGCAGAGCCAGCACAGCCCCTGATAGGGAAGCGCATGGGGCCAGGTACCTTGGAGTGCATACAGCCCAAACCTATGAGACAGGCACCGTCACCATGTCCACTCCACAGATGAGGAAACTGGTGTGTGGCCAAGGCAGCAAAATAACTTGTCTCACTTGGCACTACTTATGTAAGGAAGGATGACACATTGCTTCGTGTAGCTGGTCCCAAGCCCACCTGATCCATGGGTAATCCCTACAAGTCTCCTTCACAGGTGAGGAAAAGGAGAAGCCAGTGATCCCCAGCCCCCTCTTGGTGCACATCAGCTCTCTGACAACGCTCTGTGCCCTCAGAGCTCTCGAAGGCCCCCAAGAGGTCGCTGCCCAGTGACCAGAGCATGAACAGAGCCTACAGTCCAGGGACCAGCCCCTGGACCACACCAGCCAGGGCTGCTGTCTCACCTCTCTTAGATTTCTGCCATCTGGTCACCTCCCAGGGAGGAAGTCTTTTACCCCAACAATGGTCAGGGTGCCCCTGCTGCCACCAGCCACCACCAGTGCCTGTGCATCTGCTTGTGGCCTGGAGCAACAGGTGGATGACACAACCTGGAAGATGCTGTAGTGATGGAGTCAGGGTCTGGGTCTCAGAAAGTCAAAGAATGGAGTCAAGGACACAGGAGGTAGACAAGAGAATGTTGATTAAGAAGAAGGAAATACTTCCTAATAGCGGGGGACCCAAACATCGGTGGATATGGGGGACTCTGTCTAGGAGTTTTTATGCCAAAACAAAGAGAGACCAGGGCTCAACCCACTCCAAATCAAGCAAAGATCAAGCAAAGATCAACCTACATGACTGAAACAAGCTCACTTAAACTGGAAAAGGACGTGAGAGGAGTCGAGGTTTGTAGCAGGTGCACTTCCGTGGGTGCCTCTGGACCACTTTCCTATCTGAGTGGTTTATTAGAACTACAAAGTGAGAAGAAAACAAGGTCTTCCCCATAGGTTGGAGAGGCTGTCATAGTGGCTTTCCACTTTGCTTAATAACTCGCTGGTTATATATCCCTTGACTTCATTGTTTTCCTGGTTCTTGTTAGCCTTTTGACCTCAGGCTTTGTGTTGTCTGGCCAAGGCCTGGTCATCCTGACTCTACCTCGGGCCCAGTACTCCCTTAACTGCCTGCTTTCTTCTACCTAACCTGCCTGTCTATAATAAAGCCCTCTGATCACAAGAACACTGGCATAACCAGGTGGATGGGGATTCCTGGAGGGAGAGCCAGGCACCAAATCCTCCCTCCTAACAGGCTAGGTGAGTGCCCTGTGTACTTATGCACTGGACCGGCCTTGAGGGAGAGACCACTCCCCCTGCACCAGCCAGCCTCCTACACACTCAGGACCAAGGAGTGAAGACGAGTCTGCGTAACATGCTCTGCCTATCACCCTGCACACGGTCGTTTAGTCCTTCTGCTATCTCTTTCCATCCTTGCTAGAAACCAGCAGGGAATGCTGGAGCTCAGGCAGGCAGGTGCGGAGCCCAGCCAGGCCAAACTGCTCCTTCGAGGTGGAGTCAAGTTTCAAAGGCTACCTTTCCTAGGATATTCAGGTGTCTTTGCTGGAACTGACCTGAGGACTTGTGTCTGTCTATGATGCCCCAGGAAGTTGGAGAGACCAATTTTATCCGAGGACACAGAAGCCACCCCTGGGCTTCCAGTCACCACACAACCCCACAGAGATCTTTTTTCCCAAGGGGTCTTGGGGTATCTGGGAAATTCCAACCTCAGGGCCTCTTATCTGCTTTCTGACTGGAAGCGGGGATGGAGCCAGGGGCGGCTTCTCTCTCAAATGGATTTCGAATAAAATTCTGTCCCCAGAGAATCATCAATCTGAGGAAGAAGGAGCCCATGACATTCCTGGGGTGGCCCTGGGCCTGAGGCCAAGTCTGCCCTGCGGCTCCCTGTCCCAGGGGGCTGCCAGGGGCACCAGCTCTGGCCTTGTATGGGCAAAATGTCTTGCCGAGCAAAGCTTTTCCCTGTTTTAGGCCCAGGGAGAGTGTGGGTCAGGCAGCCCTCTCAGGAAGCATCCAACACCAGGATGCTTGATGCAGCTGTGGGGGTGAGGGACAGAGGGTGTAGCTTGAGTCCCCAGCCTCAGCGTGGAGGAAGAGATCACTAAAAATAAAACCTAGCACGGCAGCAGCAGCAGCTAGCTATTATTTTCTGCCAGGCGTCACACTAAGAGCTCCCTGTGGATTGTCCCTTTGAGGATGTGAAGAGGTGTGCAGCCCCACCTCCCCCTCGCTAAGCATCTTCCAGAAATTAGGTATTGGCCAAAGCCCACAGTCAGCAACGGGCTGTGAGGCTAGCAAGCTGGCCCTCTGCCGCTCATGAGCTCCACCCAGCTGGCACCCACAGCTGGAAGGGACTGGGCCTGCAGCCCAGCCCAGCCCCCACCCACAAGTGCACCCAGGTCTCCTGGGCCCTGCTTGGGTGTTGGGGTAGATTCCTTAAACCATGACTCTACAGTTCATAGATCCCCGTCTCCATCCAGCTTCCCTCTGCAGCTGCGCGACCCCCAGCCCCTCTAATCCTTAGCAAAATAGTGACCATCAGGCCATATCTCCGCCCCTTCTTGAGGGAATCAGATGTGGGTGTCCACCCAGGTAACTCTGGCTGGGCCTGGGGCTAGGGGATGACCTGGCGCAGGGACGGCAGCTAGACTTTCAGGAGTGAAAACCAGGAGCGTCTTAGGGAAACCTAGGCGACTGTGACTGCGTGGCCCTGGGAGGTAGTGTCTGTGAGGCGTGGAGCGGCCCATAACCCAGGACACGAACACACTCGGCCATCGCGGGGGTGTGGAGGCTTGCCACCCACAGCCCCTCAGCCCAGAAGCTGCCCTCAGCGCCCCTCCTCCCAGCAGAATCCTTTGTCCTGGAAATTCTCCCCTCCCCCGCCCCATTGGGCTGGATGCCAGCAGCAATTACAGAATCACTTATTCACCGCAGCCAGCACGTGCAGCCCTAATTAGGCAGCTAAAAGGGCTGGAAAGCCCGCCAGCCAATCCGGAGAGGGCAACTGAATGGGACAATCAGCCTCACCAGGTGGGGGGCCGGGGCCCAGGGCCGGGGGCGGGGGAAGACCGGGCCTGGAGGGGGGAAAACCATTGAAACAGCTCCTGCCCCTCTGCAGCTGCAGTGAAATGGGAGGGCGGCGCGGAGTGTACCCCCGTGCCTCGGGTAGGCTGCGGGGAGAGGCGGCCGGGAAGAGTAGGCCAGGCTCCTGCCAGCGTGCCTCCTCTTCCTCCTCCTCCTCCTGCTAGAGCCTCCCTCCAGGCCTCGTGGCGGGGGGGAGCCTCTCCCAGCTTGGAAGCGCACCCTGCCTGAACAGGAAGAATTTCTCTAAGCAGCGCTTCTCCGACTGGAAGGTCCCAGTCCACTAGCAGGGTGCTCGCTAAAATGCAGACCATTAACTGGGTCCACGCTAAAATCCAGGCCCTGGTACCAGGGCTCCGGGGAGGGCCCAATTCGGGGTCTCTATCTGCTCTCAGAAGCTGCAGGCCTAGGATCACACAGAGGAGCAGGGATTCGCAAGGTGTCGGGCTCCTGCTGTGTGACCTGGCTACTCCGCCCATCCTAGAGCATCAGGTTCCCCACGCTGAAGAGAGGGACCAGAGACAGTGGTGAACTTGCCCTTTTCAGACTCAGAATGGCTTTGGGGGTGCAGGGGGTCACATCAGTTTGGCCCAGGAGGCCGCGAGGGAGTTGGGGGTTAGGGGGGCTCTGAGCTCAAATTTCCCACCAGGTCTGTGAAACTGCTTCTCTCATCTCTTGCACATTTATGATCCTGGGTGGCTTTGGTGTTTCCCCCCTCTCCAGAGGCACAGGGGGTGGGCAGCAGGAAAGAGGTGGCCCAGAAAAACTGCACAGTGTCCTTCCCCAGACTCCCCCCTGACTTGATCCGTGTGTCTCCACAGACCCTCTTGGGGAGCTGGTGGCCTGGGACACTGCTACACCTGACTCAGGACCCCTCACAGCTGCAGGCTAGCCCCAGTCATCCTGGTGCAGGACTTCTTAGCTCAGGCTCTGGAGGCCCGGAGCAGGTGGCCCTGGCCTCACTGCCCTGCCTGCTTGAAGCCCAGCCCAGGAACGCAGCCACCCCTCCTCCCTATAGCCCCCAGGGCCCGGGCACCGGCTCCCTGTGCCAGCTGCTGCCCAGCGCTGAGCTGTGCCCGGGTAACAGGTGTCCTGGCAGAGGCCAGACCCACAGCCCTGAGCAGCTGTCCAGACAGGCCCCTGGCAGGCTCCTGGCCATCAACTGGAATTGGAACCAGAGCCCCAAGAGAAGATCAAGGGGGGGGGCATCCATGGTGCTCTTGCCCTGGGGATGGGGTTGCATAACATTAGGAATGGATGTAATGGGGAACTGCTGAACTGGACACTGAAATAGGGCTAACGGATAATTTTGATGCAACATGTATTTAACCACAAAATAAATAAATAAAACCAGTCAGAAGGGAGGAGCCACCGTGACTGAAAGCCTGTTGTCACCCAAGGTGATTTCCAGATTGAAACTCAGAACACCGGGTTACTATTTTTTTTTTTCTGTCATTTTTCTCATTCTTTCTTCTTCTCCTTCCTCTTCTTTTCCTTCTTCTTCTTCTAAAAAGAAAAAAACAGGGTTTTTCACAATTAATTTTCTGCAAATGTAAGACCATTTTGCCTTTTTAAGTATTCACTAGGAAGTGTTTCCTATGAAAGTGCCACCCCTACACCCAGCAAAGAAACATCACCCCACAACCTGAGTCTGAATCATCATCATCATCATGGCTGCCAACCAGCTTCAGGAGCATGCTACCTGTGTTTGAACCTAGGCTCAACTGTTCTTCTTCATCCACTTCACGGGCTGACGGCACTGCTCCCTAGTGCCAAATGGACCCTGGTCCACCCTAACTTGGCCCCTGGTTACCTACACCTCCTAGTTTTCACACTCTTTCGTGCCTCTGTCCTTGAGAGTACAGATTGCATATACTCCCTTGCGAGGAGCAGTGACCAATGGCAGACGGCAAAGACGAAGGTGTGTGATCTGGGGGATGAGCTCACTCCACAGCTGCCTGTACCTCTTAAGAGCTTGGATGGAGCAAGCTATCCCAGGGCAAGTAGCTGAGGGTGGCCGACAGCCAACAACCAATCAGGAACTGAGGACCTGGATTTGAACCTCAGAAACTTAATTCTTTCAATTCCTGGTACCGCACAAAAAAAGAAAAAAGAAACTGAACTCTGCCAGCTCTGGGAGCAAATCCCTCTCCACTCCATACTTTGGATGAGACCTCAGCCCCACCTGACACCTTGATTGCAGCCTCTGAGTATCCCTGGAGCAGACAACCCAGTGAAGCCCATATTTGAACACAAAGATTGAGACAAGTGTGTTGAGTGTGTTTGAGCCTCCATGTTGCTGTTACGGTGTCCACCTAAAATGTTCCTCAAAGCTGTATTTAGAAGACTGGATAAGGGACCATCACCGCTGACTTGCTGTTAGGAGGTGGGATCTGGATGAAAGAAGGGGGCATTTGGATGTGTCCTGGAGGATTCATCTCTCTTTCTGGTCCCTCCTCCTGGCCACCATGATAGGAACAGCTTTCTCAGCCCAGATCCTTCTGCTATGTAGTTTCTATGTTTGAGGCCATATAGAAATATAGATCTGAGACAAAAGCCTAATGTCCTAAGAGAACAGGGAACAATAGACAAGAGAGGCTGTCTGTCACTTGTAAATGCCCAGCAAGCTGGGATTCAGGGCTGCAGATAGCAGCCTCTCCTGCAGGCGCCCTGTTCTTTGATCCCTTACTTGGGATGTTATAGGCTAGCATTTGTGTGGACCTAGTGTTAGGCAAATGGTAGAAGTCAGTAGAGATAGTAGTTTGTATTCACTTAAGTAATTATGCACATTTCTTAGCCTGCCTTTAGCCCTCAATAAATGAGAGAGACTCATCTCAGTGAGGTCTCTGAAACTACATTCATCAGGTCTTCTCATCATTTATTTCGGCACAACCCATAACAACAACAAGCCTGCTGAATATGGGCTGAACCTTCTAAAACATGAACCAAAATGAACTTCTTCATCAAGTTGTGAGTAACGGGTATTTTGTCCTAGCAATGAGGAAAATGACCGAGATAGATTTTGGTACCAGAGAGTTGTGTTGTGACTACCTGACCATGTGGTTCCCAAGCCTTTGGTTTGTGGAAGGAATTTGGAAAGGTTTGGAGACACAGGCTGGAGAAGCCCTAGAATCCTGTTCGCCAAGCTTGATGTACACTCTGGTCAGATCTCAGAAGACCAGAATGCTGACAGAAGTGCAGATGGTAAGGATCATGCTCAGGAGGGCTCGGCTGGGAAAAGGGCCTCAGTTGACAGCTGGACTTGAGACTCTATGTGTTGTGCTCTGGCAAAAAAAAACTTAGGTGCATCTTATTTATGTCCTGAGACTTTATGGGTGACTATTACAATTTGTACCTAAAAGTTACCCCAAAACCTCATGTACTCATACCTGGGACTTCTGGAGGTGGCTAGATTAAGGGTGTACTATACTGTATTAGTCCACTAATTGGCTCAGCATAGTGCTGAGAGTGGTCAAATGGGTTTAATGAAGACTGAGGTCACCCACCGTTGGTATAGGGGATGTGAACCAATAGGCTTCGGCCTGCATGAGGTGTAAAGAGCAAGCGAGCCTCACTGCTTCTGTGTCCTGCCTGCTCTGCCATGGACTGTTTCTACTTCACCATATTTTTCTGCAGTGCCGCCCTCCTTGGAAGCCAGACTAAGAACTAAAACCTCTACAAACTGCCAGCTAAAATCAACAACGTTTCCTCCTTTAGAGTGCTGAGTATTTTGTCTCAACAATGAGAGAAGTAACTAAGACACTGACTGGTGTTAAGGGTGATGGATTAATTAATCTTGTGGAGGTAAGGCAGCCCAATGTTCAGGCTGCGGCAGGGATGTTGCTTGCTGCCTTTAGAGAGATGTATGTTGAGAATGAAGAATAAGCAGCACAACTAAATTTAACAGTTTTCAGGTTTCCAGAGTGCAAGTACCTGTAGAGTTGGGACCTGTGATATTTTGTTCCAGAACAGTGTGGTTGGAAAAAATAAAATAATAAAAGAAGCCAAGAAGACGCTTAAATATCAGTACAATAGTAGAGCTGTCCTGTGGCCTAAAAAGAGTCCCCAAGACTCCTCCCTTCATAGGACATTAAATTGCATAGATAAGTGTAAGCCTTTTGGGGATCAGAGGTGCCATGTCATGACTTAGGTCTACAGTGGCCCCCAAAGCCACACATCCTTGGAAGGTAGTTGCACGGGGGGCCTTATGGCTGACTTACTGTTAGGAAGTGGAGCCTGGCCAGATGAGGCAGATCACTGGGAGCTGACTGCAAGGGTGAGCTCCCTCCCTGTTCTTCCCCTCACTCTGCTTCTTGCTGTCAGGATTTGCCCAGCTTGGTTCTGCCTGGCTTCCATCATATCCTTGAGTGTGCCAAAGCATGTAGTGAAACTGCTAAATGGGAACCAAAATCCACCACTCCTCCTTTAAGTTACGGGTGTCAGGTATTTTGCCCCAGCTGTGAGTGCAGGGACTCAGACAATTGCTAATTTCTGTTACTTAGCAGTAAGGAACGGATGTGAAGTCTGGTTCCTGTGCAGCCTAGCACACTGTGGGCCTTTGGTGAAAGCTGGCTGTCATCACAGAGCACACTCTACGAGCCAGCAGTGGGCTCTCACTGCTTCACACACTGTACGCACTGCGCATGACAACCATGCTGTGGGCTGGCTTGTCATTAACCACAGTGGGAAGACGAGGAGACTGAGGCACAGAAAAGTTAAGGCTTTTCCCAACATCCCAGGGCTAGTTGTAAAACAAAGATTTAAATCCAGGTATATACAACTCAAAAGCCATACATGTCAAAGTAAAAGGCATCCACTAATTAATGAGTTAATAATTAGTTAATGATGAACGATTGAATGAATGGAGAGAAACTGTTGGGGCTTAATAAACAAACACTCATTTAGTCATGAAAATTACTAACTCTTGCTTTGCCAGACCCAATGAGAAAGCAGCAGTGGGGTCCTGGGGGTCCAGCTGATGCCTGACCCTACAGCTGGTTGATGCAGTGACCACCAGGAGCCAGAGGACGGGAGCCTCAAGGTTGAGACCTTGGGGGTGAGGGGGCCCTACATTTAGTGAGTCCCTACTGAGTGACAACTGGGTTAAAGCCTTTACATATCTTGTGTCATTCAACCATCTCAACAGCCACCCCCATCAAAGGTCTGCTGTCATCTCCTTTTCGCCAATAGGTACCCTGAGACTCAAGATATTTAAGACAGTGTCCCAAATACACCCAGCCAGAAAATAGATTGGAACTGGAGTTTGCCTTGCTCTACAATGCCATGCTTGTAGAGTGCCACATGGTATCTTTTGGCAATTTGCTGATGAGACGGACACTGTTGGGTGGCTCACACACAACCACCTGACCCTGTTCCTTTCCATTCCCCCATGGAAGGTGGAGAAGGGTGGTGTCCTTTGCCCAAGGCAGGATCAATGGGACCACAGAGCTGCAGCCACCAGCATTGTGAGCCCCTTGTTTCTCTTCCACAACTCAATTCTAGCCCTTGCGCAAGATAAACAGTGCCATATGTATTGTAGGTGCCATTGGTTCAGGTTTCTATTACACGCAGCCAAAAACCTTCCTGAGGAGACACCAGCTTCAGGGAACCTGCATACCCGGGTATTTCCCACAGCTATCTTGGTTTGGCAAAGCTGGAATTTACACATCTACTTTTTTTTTTGTTGCAGAACCGGGGATTGAACTCAGGCCCTTGAACTTGCCAGGCAAGCTTATTCTACTGAGCTATGTACCAAGCCCCTACACATCTACTTTTGATTGCTCCCCAAGCCACACTGAAACAACAGTTGGGAGTTGTTCTTAGGATAAAGATGTGGAGAGGAGGAGTGGAAGAGGTGACATGAACAGGTTACGGTGGGCTTACAGACCTCAGAGAGCTGAATCATAGGCAGGCACTCGGGAAGCTCCGAGACTCTGTCTGTTCTGCACTGCAGGATTCTCCCGGAGGACCAGGAATCCCACCTTCAGGACATCTGCTTGGGGGAGTGAGCGGTTAGGGCATGGGTGAAGCAAAACAAGAACACTCCTGAGCAGGTTTCAGAGGGGCATTTGGGTCCCCAGGTCCCCTTCCCAGCTTCTTTCAGTTGCTATCTTCCTTCCGCCCTACATGTCCCACCCAACTCCTCCCTAGCAGAAATAGGGAGGAAACTTGAAAAAATAGACATAGGGGTAAGGATAGGTGTTTCAGAATCAGTCCAGGGAGCCCACCCCACAGCACAGCCCCATGGAAAACCCAGTGCTTGGCCATAAAAATAAGCACAAATACAGTCAGCTCTCCACGGTCGCAAGTTCTGAATCCATGGATTCAACCAATGGAGGATTAGAGACATTCGGGAAAATGATAATTTTAGAGAGCTTGAAAAAGTGAAACTTGAACTTGCCTTGTGACAAGCACTACATTTAATAAGCATGAATGAAGTGGGGTGTGGGCGTTCTCCCTGTGACCTAGGTCTCTGAACACTTTTCCTAAACAACACAACAGTTTGCATAGCATTTACATAGTTTTGAGCATTATAAGCAATCTAGTTTATGTATTTATCACTTATTTATTTATTGGTATCAGGGATAAAGTCACAACCTCACACTTAAGCTGCTGGCTGCCTCCTCGGCCTATTACAAGTGCTCTAAAGATGGTTTAAAGCTTGTGTGAGGACTGTAGAAGTTATGTGTATTACACCATTTTATATAAGGGATTTGCACATGCGTGTGCTCAAGCATGCAGAGAATCTAGGCAAGAATCCCCATCTAGATGCAGTAGGCGGTGGTGGTGAACCTAGGGCACCGTGCTACGGCCCACTGCTTTCATCAGTGAAAATTCTAGAAGTTTCACCTTCACTGCGGTAGGGCGTCTGGACATATACACAGGTTGGTTCGCCACTTTCCCCGCTGCCCCCACACACAGAGATTTGGTTTAATCAGTCTTGGGTTTGACCTGCACACAGATTTTTCAAAAACTCCCCGAAAGAACAAAGCAAAGCTGATATTGAGAAGCTTTGTGGAGGAGCACTGTCCTCCCAAAACCACGCCAACTGAGCTGCCAGTCGGGGTCTTCTAGAAAGGTTTGGAATGAGGTCCGGAAGTAAAAAGTCGGTGTATTTTAAAGGGTGCTCTGGGATCACAGTAGTTTCTGCCCTCTCCCCTCCAGACATGGCTATACTTTGCCATGATAATAGGGCTGGTTCATAGCTCTCTCACCAGCAGGCACAGGAGCTTCCCTTCTCTTCCTCCTCTTCCTCTTCCTCCTCCACCCTCTCTGCTAGGGCTTCACCCCCTAACTTGTGGTGTTCATTCACACCTACCTCATCCTTGGTTAGACCCCCTACCAGACTGAGGCTGACCTGATGGCCAAGGTTACAAACTTGTCATTTAGGAGCTGGGAAGATAGCTCAGTAGAATAAGCGTTTGCCTTGCAAGGGCCAGAGTTCAATCCCCAGTTCCGCCAAGAAAACAATTACAAAAACTGTCATTTTTCAGTAACTATCTTTATTTGATTTTTATCTCCCCCGCCCCCAAAAAAACTCTATAAAAACTTTTATAGCATTGTGTCTGGGGCTCAGAACTTATAAAGTGCAGCTTCTCTGAGCCAGGCTAGCCAAATAAAGACTTTCTCCAGGAGTACATGCTTTGTCCCTTATGCTCTCTGAAAAAGTCTGGTGTCCTGTTTTCCACAAGAGCCCCACACTTTATTTCCAGTCCAGACTTTTCTCTAGGAAACAGAATCTCCATCACCAATGGATAACTTAGAAGCACTCGACATTCAGACACAAACTCATGGCTTTTATCCTCGAACTTGGTCCAGTCATCCCTAGACTGGCCCTGCCCCTCACTACATGGGAAAAACCAGCAGCCCTGGAGTTGCTCTTAACACAGCCTGTAAACACTATTTGCTAAGCATTCTCCAGGCCTGCCCCTTCTCTCCAGCACCGTCTGGCCCATGCTCACCAAGCCATTAGCTGTCACCAGGGCTTGGCCTCACATGTTTCTAGCCCATTCTCCACACCACATCTGCAAGAGCCTTTCATAGCCCCAGCTCTGGTCCTGCCATTGCCCTGCTCAAAGCCAATCCAGGAGATCACCTAAAGCTGATTGCTGAAACAAAGGACCACCAGCTACATGGATCAACAGAAATACATGCTGTCACGGATCTGGAGGTAGAGCTCTGGGGTCAAAGTGTCCCTTGGTCTCTTCTGAAGACTGAAAAGCAAAATATGTTCCCCTCCCTTAGCTTCTGGTGCTCTTGAGCACTCCTGCTTATAGTGGCGTTCTCCTGTGTCTTTAATGGTCTTCCCTGTGGTCTTCTTCTTTTTATGAAGATTCCAGTCTTTGGATTGAGCCCATTCAAGCAACTTCATCTTAACATCTTCTACAAAGACCCCATTCCAAATCACAGGCTCTGGATGTGAGGGATCCACATTTCTTGAGGGAGACACAATTCAGCCCATAACATGCAGCTTCTCATAATATTTAGGGGAGAAACCAAACTCTTTCCAGGTATCGTGGACCTACGTGCCCTGGCCTCATCCCCTCTCCTGCTTCTTCCCTCTTACTCTCTGGCTTCTTCCACACTTGACTGGCTTCTTCCCTACTCTTCCCTGCTCTTCTTCCCTACTACTGCACTGCACTGATACCACAGCTCAGTGGTGAACCACTTGCCTCCCAAGCTAAGGCCCTCAATTTGATCCCTTATCCCATAAGCAAAAGCAAACAGAGAACTAAGTTAAAAGCACCAAGCTGCTTCCTTCAGCTCTCTTTCTACTGTTTCATTGGATGCAAACCTTCTTCCCGCTTCTTCATAAACCACCTCCCATGTGCCATTCCTACCCCACCGTGGCTTTCCCGCCCTCAACCCCAGGTCAGGCCAGGCTCCTTAGGAAACTTTTTTCCAGGGAGGTAGGAAACATTTTCCAACCTCCCAAATTATTTTCCATGTTTCATGGAAGATGATTTTTCCACAGGTGAAGTGAGGAAGCCTGGAATTGGTTTCCAGATGATTTGAAGGATCTTGAAACTTAGATCCCTCACAAACACAGCTTATCATAGGACTCACACTTCTAATGCTGCTGCTAATCTGAGTTTGGGTTCATTGCCTGGGACAATCTGGACATGCTCCTTGGCTTCTACTTCTCAGTAGAGGAGTATCATTTCAATTAACCATTTACACTCTGTCCTCTGCACTGCACTGTATGCTAAATCCAGACAGCCATTCTGTCAACGCGTTCCTCCCGGGATCTTGTGCCTGTCTCCAGTGTGTGTCCACTGCCCACCCCTTGGTGAGAACAGCAGTCTTGAAGATGTCCCCCTTCAACCTGGGGTCAGGGCAGCTTTGGTTTTGGCTGCAGAATCAGAGTCTCGGGTTGGAACGTCAGAACCACAACTTGCCTGCTCGCTGCCTCTTGGGAACGTGGTTCAGCTTTTCCAAGCACGGAGTTTTCATCAAAGGCTGGGGCTGAAGACACCTTCTTTGTTCCTCTGTCTTGCCCAACTCAGCTGCCCCATGTGCAGCAGCAGGTTCTCAGCAGGGTTACTTCTTCTCTATCTAGAAGGAGCTCTGGACCAGGAGGCAGAGCATGGGCCCAGACTCCCATCCGCTCTGTACAAGTCGTTCTCCTTCGCTGGGAGGGTTTCACTCCGAGGATGCTCCTCAGTGTACAGTGGGGCTACACCCTGGTAGACGTGAGATAAATAGAAAACACCACTATGAGGGAAGCTCATTCAGTCTATCAACCTCCCAGATATCACAGCAGCACAGCAACTTGGGGCGCTGCAGAGTATGGATTGTTTCAATCCTATGGCCACCGGGATGTCTGGGGTCTTAGCTCCCTGCCACTGCCCAGCGTAGCAAAAGAATCACAAAGTACCTCACTCCCCAGGGAAAGTCCAAATCCAGACTTTAAAGGACACTTCTACTATACACATCTGTTATGGTTTGGGTATAGGTGTCCCCCCACCCTAAAGCCTCATGCAGTCATGAGGCTGCTTCTGGAGTTTGTGATTAATTATTGTAGGTGTGGATACTGCCCTTTGCTCCCTGGTCTTTGCCCCTGCCATGAAAGTTTGCTCTCTGCCATGTGCCAGGCTGCCCTGGAGCCAACTGAGTATGGAGTGAAACTTCCAGTAACTGTGAGCTAAATAAACCTTTCCTTCCTTCAGTTTGGATGTCCGGTATTTGTCCCAGCAACGAGAAAAAGGTAACGAGACAACATTGCTTTCATATCATGGTAAGCTGAAAGTTCATAGATTGCACCATCACCAGCCTGCATCTTTGGGTGTGGACGTGAGGCTAAGTCAGGGGTCTCCCCCTGATAGACACAGTGCCCCCTTTTTTGTAATAAACACACAGTGGTGCCCCTTAGCCCTCTAAACTGAAACTTGTACAAACAAGACACTACCCACTCAGTTGCAGTAGACACCCACACACAGCACTCTAACCCTAGTCTCAAGGAGAAATAGAATGGAAACGTCCTTAACTAAGGTCACAAGCATTTCAAAACTGAATAATGGTGTGAGTACCTCGAAGGCCTGAGATCATCAGATGCTGGTCCTGATTCTAAGATGCATTTAGAAGGTCACAGCTGTGCATGCAAGGGGGAACAATGGGGACTTGTGTGTCTCCAGTGGCACCGCGCAGAGGACTGTGTGTTTGAAGCGGTCAATAGCACCTGCTAAAGCTCCAAACAGAGGCAACTCAAGAAAACAAAGTGGAAATAAATATGGAAAAAAAATGCCACTTTGCTTAGATAGAAAATGGAATCATATTGTAGGCTTAGGTATTTAATAACAGGTTTTTCCCTCCAACTGCAGGAGTTTGCAGAGCGTGGTCAGCGGGCCAGCAGCATGAATCACCTGGGCTGTCTCTCAGGCCCGCTGCTGACCTGATTCATGGGTATCCCAGGGCAGAGCCCAGCTCAAGTTTGAGAAGCGCTGCCTGGATGGGAATCCAAAGCCGGTCAGAGGCTGCGCAGGATGTGGGGCTGTTTATGCTCACCCCAGAGCCTACATCTGCCTTGGCTTCTGCTCACCATTTGTCAGTTCACTCCAGTCACTGCCTTACTCCCACTGGATCCCAGACAGCCCTGCTGAAGACCACCAGGGTAGATGCTCAGCATAGGTCCTTCCTGTTTGGCTTTCCTGAGGTTTCCGGCCTGGCACACTGCAAGTAGAAAGGGACAGGGAGCTGGGGAGCCACCGGGGAGCCCAGTGTTCCGGCTGAGCCACACTGCTCACACAGCCAGGGCCAACAAGTGCTGGCTTCTGCTTCCCGTGGCTGCAGGTATCAGGGAAAGGGGCCTTGGCCTGAAAAGCCCCTGTCTAATGGCAGCCCAGAGCACTGGACTGTGGAAATAGGCATAGTCACAGCTTGGTGGATGGTGCCAGGGTCACAGATAATTCTCCTGGTTGCAGCTGTGGCTGTCTGAGAAGACAGGACCTTCCTGGGCACATAGCACAGCCCTCCTCACAAAGGCGTAAATGCTGTAGCCTGCCCAGGTCCGAACTCCTGAGGCTGTGGGACCTCATGCCAGAATCCCAAGAGTCTGCAGACCCTGGAGAAGAGCATGTGACCTAGCATGCCAACCCCAAGGCCACCCTGAACATCCCACCTCACCTTGATCATGGCTGAACTGTCTGTCTGTCTGCCTGCCTGCCTCTCTCTCTCTCTCTCAGCCTGGGGATGGAGCAGGGGCAGAAGCTGTAAACTGCCTGGGTTGTTCTAGCCCAGTCCAGGCTATCAAGTGGGGCAGCCAAGCCGGCAGCCCAGGCCTTGCACGGTGGCCTGGGGCCCACCGTCTGTATCCACACACTGTAGGGCGGAGTCGGTCAGGCTCCGCCCAAGTCCACATTCCCCTCTCCTTCCGGCATACCCAGCTAGACTCTGTGCTCAGCCCTACTCTCAGGCACAGCCAAAGGAGCTGGAGGAGAGCGCCCGATGCCCCTTCGTAGTCTAGGCTTTTAAGAGCAGCTGTATTTCCTCCATGTTCTCACTTGCCCTTCGTATCAGAGGCATGCAGGTGACAAGAGCCAAAATAATGGTGGAGCAACGGGACAGAGAGAGCCAGAACCCCCAAGCCCCTGTCCAGAGAACAGCCACGTGCGGCTGGGAATGGCCATTCACGCTTGCCTGTGCGGTACCAGACTAGCGCTATCAGAAGAAAGCGTGAAGCCAGGCATGGTGGTGTCCAGCTATTACCCTAGCACACAGGGAGGATTGTGAATTCAAGCCCAGCCTGGGCAGTTCAGCAACAGGGAAAACTTTTCCCGAAAAATAAATAAATAAAAATAAAACGGGCTGGGAATATATCTCAGCACAAAGCCGTAGATCCACTCCCTTATACAATCAATCAACGGAATCGATAAAATAGGATAACTGACAGAAGAAATAAGCTTCTATTATGAGTCTCTACAGAAGTTCAAACTTTTGATGTGTTGGAGTATTTGTGGTGTATTTGTAACGATCGCTGAGGCTGATACCTTCTATGACACTAGCGGATGGTGACACTTAGGTCAGACCTGTGGCAGCTGGAAGTGGGCAGGGCGCTTCCCCCGGCCTCTCTCTTCCCCTGCACTAAGAATCCCTAACGCCGTGCGCACCTGTCACGTGTGTGAGCAGAGGGTGGCCGGCACCACGGAAGTACCTTCCCCTGCGCGCTGCACACATGTTCAAGCCCAGCTGCTCACGCGATACGGTACGGGGTGGGTCTTCGGGAAGAGGCTGAGCTCCAATGGTTCAACCCTCATAAATGGAATTAGTAGTGCTATATAAAAGGTTAAGGGGCATCTTAGCCCCATTTTCCTCTCTGCTGTGCATGTAAGCAGCATTGGTTCCTTTCAGAGGACATAGAACCTCAGTGGCACCTTGGAAGCAGAAAGCGAACCCTCAGCAGACACCAGATCTGCCAGCACCTTCATCCTGGACTTCCAGCTTCCAGAGCAGTGAGAAATAAATTACCTAATCTGTTTTGCTTTGGCAGCAGGAAAACCCAAGCCCCAGCTGGCCAGACACTGTCTCCAGCGCTTCACTGCATTAACTGAATCTCTCTTCCCCGCAGACACACGCAGGAGGTGCTGAGGCACTTACTTTATTTAGCTGACAAATATTGTCATTTCCCTCAAGGCCCAGACGAATAGCCAGGACCCACTACTGAAAGGAGGAGAGGGTTATGTTAGCTCAAGTTTCAGAAGTCTCTGTCCTTGCATGGTTGACTGGCTCCAGGCTGTGGCAAAAGAAAAGGACCTGGGTGGAGAAAACTGCTCTATGTTGTGGTAGTCAGGAAGCAGAGGGCCAAGTCAGGAACTGGGAGGAAGATCAACTCTTTCTGTGAACTGCTCCTTTTTTTGTTTGTTCATGTGTTTGGCACTAGGTCTTTCTATCCATCTCCTACTTGTAGTGACCCTCCTGTTTTCAGTCTCCCCAGCACTGGGATTACAGGCATGCACCAGCGTGCCCAATCTTGGTCACTGGCTCAGTGTGCCCATGGGCAGGGATGGTGTGGGATAGGGTGTAGGAGATCGAACCCTGGCCCCTGCACTTGCCTAAGCAGGTGCTTAGTCTGCTGACCTATCTTGCAGGCCCAGAACTTTCTCTTTTGATGAGACCACACCTGCCTATGAGTATGTGAGGCCATTAGGGGACCTTCTTGACCCCCATGACCTTCCACCCCTGGCTCTGCAAAACACATCTCGCTTTTTTTTATTTTTAATTTTTTTTTAGTGGAACTGAGGATTGAATTCAGGCCCTTGCACTTGCCAGGGAAGCGCTTACTCCACTGAGCCATCTCCCCGGCCCCTAGCACATCTCTTTATGAAAAATGCATTTCGTCCATCTCTAAGTTACCAGAGTCTTAACATTTTCAGCATTCCTGATAAATTCTAAATCCAAAGTCTCCTCCGAGACTCAAGGCAAAATCTTACCTATTGTTGTAGGCAACTGAATTAGATAGAAATATTATAGGCACTCAGACAGGGCCAGGCCCTCAAGGAGACAAGATGGAAGACGAGGTGACTTTGCGACTTGGAAGACACAGACACTTCCATATCACATCTCAAGACCAAGACAAAAGAGGAAACCCAGCTACATACTTCCCTAGAGATGGGCATCAGGGATTGATATTCTAAATAGGTAGCAATCACCTTGAAAGAGCCCAAATGAGTCACAAACCCAACCCCTAACAGGAAGAGATCCTGTCCTGTATTCATGCCCACTTTCTATTTTTTTTTTTCTGCAAAGCTTTATTCCAGAGGGGCTCAGTCCTTCTTGGCAGCTGCCTTCCTCATGGCGGCCAGCACGTTGCTCAGCTCCTCATGCTTCCTCTTGGCGCGGATGTGTGTCCCCACCCTTTTCTTGATGAACTTGAGGGCGCGCTTGTCCTTGGAGACCTTGAGCAGCTCCATGGCGCAGCGCTCATAGGGGGCGAAGCCACACACCTCCCGGATCATGTCCCGCACGAACTTGTGTTTGGTGAGACGTCCGCGACGGCGGCTGTGCCTCGGCTTGCTCACATTCTTAGTCACCTTGTGGCCCTTATTGAGGCCCACGGCCATGGGATAACGGAGGGCCATGGCTACTCTTCTTCAATGGTTGCTGTCCATGCCCGCTTTCTACATGACTCGCTTCCCCATTTGGCACTGGATTTAATCAATTTTACAAGTACCTGAGCAATGGTACTTGTAACCTCATTGGCTTACATAGTTTTGTCCCACCTCATGCCCACCTAAGCAAATTCCCATGTCTTAGACCTGCCTCTTCTCCAGGAAGAGACAGCTTTCAGGAGCTCCCACTTGGGCCCCCCTACTGTCCCTCTCTCAGACAGGAGCTTTCTTTACCCCTAATAAATCTATTCTGCTCATAGCCTCCATTTATTCGTAAAATTCATTCTTTGGTTTTAGAGAACATGAACTTGTCCCAGGTACATTTTACATGGGGAGACCATTTTCCCCCTCATCATTTGGAGGTCATCTACCCCAATAGCACTTTTTCTCTCTGTATAATTTGGAGATTCCCTGGATCACTATGAGCCCCTATAAAAATAAAAAAGAAAGTTAAACCCTGTCGACATACAGGAGGGCCAGATAAACATTCCCATTCTAAGAGGGATGAATAAGGGCATAGAAAACAATGGGACCAAAGTCCAGTGAGGAAAACATTAAATCATAGAGCTTCATGTCCAGCACCTGGAATGAAGATGTGCACTTCAAACAGCATGGGTGGCCGTTCTCCTACAGCACTGCCTGTTGCATCCCCCATGGCCTCTCTCTTGGAATGGCTCTGCTTATTTCTTAAGCTACTTCCCGCTCTGCTCATTTCCACCTGACTGGAGTCTCCACGGCACCATCAGCTTCTCTTTCATGGCTTCCCACACTGCCCTCTCAGGGACACTCTACTTGGTCTTCCAGGCCTTCTTCTGACATCTTGGCAAAGATGACCCCATAGTTCTTGCGTTCTGCATGGCTAAAAGTCAGCACCACATGGAGGACACCATGATCCGCTGCCTGCTCAGGTAGCAGTAGCCAGGACTCCTTGGATAATGACTACAGAAGTCTCTGGGTGTCTGCATGGATAAGCACTGCGAGAAGTCCAGAAATCCAGTTTCCTCTGAGGCACTTCTCTAGCTGGGTGCACTGGAACTGCCTTCTTAACGTGAAATCTTTTAGTTTTGTACCTTGCAGTATAAAGTGAAAAGGGAAGTCCCGGTGATCCCTCCATGCCTGCAACAAGGCATTCTTCCTGTTGTCCTGAGGCAGAACACTTGGCTTCTTTATGTTAATTTTTTCAGCAACCACAGTGCTCTGGCCCAAAACTTTCCTAGTCCCAACTTCACAGGTGCTTGTTTCCTGGCAAAAATTGAAAACTTTAAGAAAAGTCACTTAATTCTACTGTTTGCTATTAATTCTCGAATTTGCGTGTCATCCTTGCGCAGGGGCCATGCTAATCTTCTCTGTATCGTTCCAATTTTAGTATATGTGCTGCCGAAGCGAGCACATGTTTGCTATTAATTCTCAGTACAGAGCAGCGAGCCAAACCCATGCCACAACCTGAATGGTAGGCTGCCTTGACGTTTCCTCTGCCAGGTGAATTAGCCCTCTGCCCTCCATCTCTCTCCCACAAAGTCTGGCCTAAGTCCAATTAGGGGCCTGAATTCAATCCCTGGTTCCGGAAAAAGAAAAGAAACCACAAAGTCTCAGGAATTGGACAACAGCAACAAAAGGTAGACACGTTTCCTGCCGGATCATAGCACATATGGTCCAACTGCCTGGGGGATCCTTCTTACTAACTGACACCTCTTAAGCCTCCCCAGTCTTTATTATCAGTATTCTGCTCTTCGAACCAGCATCTCAGCTAACAGTATTTTTAAGACTTCCTTAGCTGGCATCTCCAAACTTTTTCCGAATTCTAGCAAACCAGTTCCAAAAGCTTCCAAAATACATGGTTACGTAGTT
>PVKA01005623.1:0-13078 GCA_004027165.1 Ctenomys sociabilis | reverse complement strand
TTAGGTGAGCATGAGGTGGGACAAAACTATGGTCAGCCAATGAGATCACAAGCACCATTGCTCAGGTAAAATTGATTAAATCAGAATCAAATGGGGAAGCCAGTCACCTAGCAAGCAGGCATGAATACGGATGGAACAGGGTCTGTTCCTGTTGGGGGCTGGGTTAGTGACTCATTTGGGCTCTTTAAAGGTGATTGATACCTATTTAGAATATCAATCGCTGCTCTCCATTCCTAGGGTAGTAGGTGGCCACATCGTTCTGAGGTCTTGCCCAAAGCAGGGAGGGTCTATCTCTTCCAAAGCTGTAAAGTCAACTGTCTTATATTGTCTTTTTGAGGTTCTCACCCTGTCTGATTGCCTGTAATACATCTGATTTAGCTGCCTACAACATATCTTAGCAGCCACTCTACTCCTGATACCAAAATGTCTTCATCACTTCCTTTGTTACTATGACAAATATCACACCCACTATGAAAGGAGGAGAGGTTTTTATTTTGGTTCATGGTTCTAGAAGTCTCAGTCCTTGCCTGGTCAGATGGCTCTAGGTAGAAGTGGCCTGGTAGAAGGGACTGGGTGGAGGAAAGACCCTCATGTCACGGCAGTCAGGCAACAGAGAGAAAAGGAGGAGCCATGGAGGGACACATACTCTTCCAGGTCACACTTCCCAAGTGACCCACTTCTGCCTCCTAACAGCAAGTGAGTTACATCAGCCCTGTGATTCAATAACCTTTCAAAGGCCCTGCCTATAAATCCATGAGGCCTCTGGTTGACATTTTTTCACCTAAAGCATAACAAGTTACATTGAGGCACAAGAATATAAAAGGTCACAGATTTAGTGAGTGACAGAGATGGAACTCAAAGTCTGGCACACTGAGGTCAGAGCTCTTACAGAAACAGACAAGAGAACAGATGAGCAGAGGCTGGCTCCCAGCTTCTGGCATGGTGAATGAGAACTTGTGTAGCCTCTGCTTCCTCTGCTGGCCTGGAATTCAGACAAACGAGGCTGGAAGCCAGAGGACTGGCTGACCTCCTGGCTGGCCAGTTTTCTGGGTGGCTGTGTCTCTCTGCAGGATCCAATGTGACTCTGATGGAAACACTGGAATGCAGATGGCTCTACCCATGCACTCCTACTCCTGTATTGATCAGTGCTTCCTGGTAACAGGAGACACAGCAGCTACTGAGAGTGAGCTCTGCAGAAGAGAGGCCAGGGCAGCCGGGGCCTGGAGACAGCTCCCCTTCTCCATGTTGCACATAGCAATTGGCCCTCATCCTGAATCCCCTTCGCACACCTGACCTTCACCTCTGCTGGGTGTGGGCTGCAATGCCAGGATGTGGGGGTTCACAAGGCACATGCCACAAAGAAGGGAAGGGCTGGGAGTGAGGGGCACAGGAAGGGCAAGGTCAGGTTCTACAAGCCCATCCTGTGAGCAGAGACTTGAAGCCACCACATGGCCCCAGGCGGGAAAGGAAACAGGAGGCTTCTCAAAATAGACCAGAGCGTGCAACTCGTCTGTGTTTCCCAGCTCCCACCATCTGGCCAGGCCTGGGCCGGAAGAGAGGTGGGGGAGGGGACAGCCTGCATGTGGATGGGCGCCTGCTGTTTATTAAGCCCAAGCCAAGCTAGCTGCCCACCATTCACTCAGCACTTTCTTTGCTGGGCTTCATGTTCAGACAGTTTTGTTGGTCATCTGACCTGTGTGGAAACTGAGGTTCAGAGAAGTAGAGTGACTTGGGCAGTGACAGAGTTGATCTGATACATGTAGGGTGCTGGGCTGTCCCCACAGCAGCTTGAGGCCTGAGCCTACACACCTTCTGGTCACTATCAGTGCTCTGCACCAGGGCTGAATCTAACCTCAGAGCAGATAATGCAGAGCCTGGGACTCACCATGGAGGGCCAGTCATGTGGAGCCATTGCCTAGTGGCTGCCTGTGAGGGCTACAGCAGCACAAAGTTGGATGAATGACAAAAAGTGGGGAAGAGGGTTCGGCCACTTCAGGGATGCCAGCCAGGGTTCTACCTGGAGGAAGGGGACACAGCTGATTTGAATTCTGCAGACTCCAAGGCCACCTTCTACCCAAAGCTGGGCCCACACCCAGCTCCACTCCCCCCTCCTCCCATGTCACCTACCGTCATCACCAGAAGCCCTGTCCTGAGCCCAGATGAAATGCAGTCTCCCTCACCTGCAGCCAAAGCAGGAAGACACGGCAGAGAGGCTGGGAACCCCAACCAGACGTGATGCACCGGAGCAGGTAGGGGAGATTTGCAGAAAGGGGAGCAGGGGCTGGGCATGGAGATGGGCTTGACTCCACCCAGGGAAGCTCTGCAGCACAAGGGCCCTGCAACTGCTTCTCTGTGGGCTTTGCCCAAGCAGCTCCCCTTCCAGGACAGCACGGCGCTCAGATAGAGCCAAGACAGCAAGGATGTTTCGCAGGACCTCCTTACACCAGGCCAAGAGCCTCCCTGATTTCCTGGAGTGAGCTGGAGTGGGATGGGACACAGAATTGGGGAGGCCAGGACTAGACCCCCTGTGCTAGGCAAAGAGAAGATGGGGGACTTCTTAAAAATGGGGCTTAACATACAAGCAAAGTGGGGCTCCCTGTCCTCCAGCAAAGCTTAGCTTCAGTAAGCCTTTTCTGGGACCTGGCTGGGCACCCCAGGAGCTGTGGAAGTCATCAGCAGTGATGACTGAGCAAGAGAGGAGAAGTGCCTCGAGCCACCTCTTTGGGGACCACTTTAGTCACTGGAGGACTTGGGGACACCCTGGATGAACCATGCCCCCTCACTCAGGGAAGCCTGAGCACTGAACATAAAATCCCATCATGGAAATACAAATGGAGGTGGGGTAAGGGATTAAAGGAGATCTTTAGAAAAAGTCTTGTGCTCGCTTTGGCAGCACATATACTAGAAAAAGCCTAGCGAAACTTAGCTCAGGCTATCAGCCTGCAAGAGGTAGTGTGCAAGCAGGCTGCTGTGGGCTGACTGCTGACTCCTGCATGGTTAGATTCGGGGTAAGTTATCTAAGTTCTTCCAAGCTTGGTTTCCTCCTCCATGTGATGGGTCTCAGAACGGCACCCACCGCCTGGAGTGAAGAAAAAATGAACCGGTGTCTTAAATCACTTAGCAAGGTAGGCAGCATTAGAAAACGCTATCACTGTTAGCTGTTGTTTTCCACTACTAATATTGCTGTCATCTGTGTTATTATGCACACAACAGGACCTGGCTTCAGATCCCGTGCTTGGCAATGTAATTATCCGAGGAACAAAACAGAACCTGCATGTTCGTGTTGAGGCAAATGTTCAGAGCAGCCAGAGTCACAAGGGAGCTGTTTACACTCTGGCAGACAGTGGTCTCGTAAACTTAAAAGCAGGGAGGAGACTCTCCTGCTGGAGAACCAAGCCCATGGAGAGCTCTTGCTGCCTCAGGACAGGGTACAGTAGAGACTAGGGGAATACGACCATCTTGTCTTGTTGGGTGGTGGGTGGGTGGGTGTGCAGAACCCACCCTTGAGATGGAGACTGGGAAAACCAGTTCCAGGAAGACTCTTTCAGATGCTGGAAATTCCCTGCAGGGGTTGGAGGAAGAAGCATCCATTTAAAGCTCCTGAAAATAAAACTCAGCCTCTGCCTGCCAAAAGCCAGTATTGTTCCCAGCTCATCCCAGCCTCAGCGGGGCTTCTGCCGGGATTCCACTCTGCCTGGGCCTTGAACCTTCACCTGCCAAGTCTTCTCCATTCCGTTCTCCTGGGAAGAGAAGCTGGGCCTATTTTGGGAAATTGGCTGGGTCTCCTGCCCCCAGCCCTCGATGCCTCCTCCCCGGAGAGAATTACTGGGCCTGGCCTCGTGACCTTTCCAGCTGAGACGAGGCAGAAGGAGGCAGGGCTCAGTGGGCTGGTGACCCAGATTTCATTTCCTGTCCTGCTCCCCTCTGTCCTCAGATGCCGGCCGAGGCGGGACACTGAGCCCCAGGCCAGGGGAGCTTTGTGCTGTGTCTTCCTCGGGCCACAATGAGGCAGACAGAGGGCTGCCCAAAGCCACTGTTAGATTGAGGTACCACTCACCTGCATTTGCCTTAAGCCTGATGCCGGGTAGTCAGGGAAGTCCAATAGGCACTGATGAACAATTAATGACTAGCTGAGTAGGCGTACAGGGGCCTTCATCAGCTCTCTGAGACTGAGCCCATAAAGCGCTCGCGAAAGGGCTTTTCCAGGCAGCAGTGGCAGCAGGTGCAGCAGCAGGCCCAAAGCCCCTGTAGCCAGTAAGCACTCAGCACTGCTTTCAAAGAAAGGCCACGGTGGGAGGCTGCAGAATAGGAAGGAGCAAGGGGCCGCCCCAAGAGGGCTTAGTCACAACTTGGAGACACTGGGAAGCCACAGGAGTATTGCCTGTAAGGAAGAGCACGACGGGATCCAGGCAGCGTTTTCAGGTGGCTATTTCCAGTGCTGACCGTAATCATGACAGTCACTCTTCAGGCTTCCATTTCCTGTCCCTCCCTCCAACCAGATCAGGCTGAGTCTGCCCAGGACAGGGGCCTTATGAAGAGCTCTGGGGGTGGCAGCCCTGCCCGTGGGCACTGGGGCTGGAGGGGGGTGCACAGTAAATATTTGTGAAATCAAGGAGTGAATGGACAGAGACTGGAAGACAGCTCTGTGTACAGCCAGAGAGGGTTCTGCTGCAGAAAATGGGCCAGGGCGCAGCTCCCTGGGGAAGCTCAGCCTTGGCCCCAGCTTTCCCATCTCTCTGGTTGTTCTGCTGCCCTCCCTGCCTGCCAGTTTCCTGCCAGGAGACACCCCACCCCACCTCCCACCCACCCCGCAGCACAAATCATTCCCTCAGTCCCCTCTCCCAGGACTACTTCTGGTCTCCAAGCACTCTGCCTTCAGGGGCTGTGGGCTGACTGCAGACAGCCCCTGCTGTAGAGCACCCAGAGGCACCCTGGGCCATCCTGGCGTGCTCAGAAGGGAACACAAGCTGCACTCACCCAGCTTCCCGGCTCACCCTGGGAGGCTGGCAACCCCCTCGCTCCCTGAGGATGTTGCATTTAAAACAGAGACCACCTAAGAAGAAGGATCTGGCAAGGCCCATGCGGGCAGCTAAAATGGAATACATGAAGCAGGTGGCTCCTGAGCACAAGAAGGAAGTTTTAGCGGTGCAGGCTGGGACGGCCAGGACGAGGTGCCAGCAGATGCGGAGTCTAGCAGGCACCCTCCTTAGGACTCACGGGGGGGACCCTTCTCACTGTGTCCACATGGGAACCTGATCACCCTCCCCAGGCCCTGCCTCCCAGCACCCACCCCTGGGAACAAGGGGCAGCACGTGACAGAGCATTCAGGGCATTCTTACAGGCTGTGGCATCCAAGAAAGGAGGCGCAGCACCAGGGGCCAGGTGAGGGCCAACCTCTCCACACAGCCTGTCCCCACCTCTGAGCAGGAGTCCCCAGGAAGCCAGCTTCCTCCTGAGCCCTCCAGGTTCTGCTACAGTCCATGTTCTGGGCTCACCCTCCCTCACCAGTCCCACTAGAGCAGGTGGAGGAAGCTAGAAAGAATTTGCTGCAGTACTTTGGCCAAATCCTGGGGCCCAAGTTTCCCCACCCAACAGGGAAGGAGCTTGATACAGTGTGGCAGCCACCTGTTTCTCCTGCATGGTCTGAATCTCCCTCTAACTCCAAGGTCCCTGTCCCATACTGAATTAAAGACTGGGACTGAATCCCCACCCCCATCCCTGCGGGCCCGCCCTTCTGGTGGCCTGGAGCCAGGGACCCATGGGAGCACTGGGTCATTTTCCAGCAGACAAAGGCCACCTGCTATCTGCCAGCTAGGCCCTGGGGCTGGGATTGGAGCAGCTCCCTGTGTTAGGCAAGGCTGAGCAGGAAGAGGACAGGACCAACCTCTGCCTGGAAAACCAATTGTGCAACTGGGTTCCGCTGCAGAGAGAGGGAGGCATAAGGGCGCCTGGAAAGGCCGTGCAAAGGAGCCAGAGCCTTCCTTGAAATGAATATCTTGGCAAGACTCACAGAGAAATGTCCTTTCGGATGTCACTAGCTCTTGTTTGCTGCTAATTTATTCAGACTGGCTGCAGTGTCCTGGTCTGTCCCGCCATCCTTGGAGAAAAAGCCTCACTGTCATGGTCAGGGGTCACTGGAGCTGAGGGGCCATGGAGAGCCCACAGCCAAGCCTGTTTGTGCCTAGAGGCAATGTGAGCCCACAGCACACTTACTGGCTTTTTCTGGCCAGCAGAAGCCCCTGGGAAGGAGTGAAAGTCACTTTTCAAGTCTTAATAAGTGAGACAGGTAAAGGAACAGAGGTCAGGGAGAGATTTAATGGTGTAGCTACACAATCTTTTTTATTTTAACCTAAGGTGCCTCTAAAGACGGTGAAACACCTGCATCCTTATTTGGAATAAGTGTAAAATACTGGCTGTGCGTGTTGGACACGCAGTACGTGCCATAAGCAGCCAAGAGTCTGCTTTACGCTGTTCCCCCATCTCGTTGCGGCTCTGTAAAGTACGTCTTCTTATCAACTTCAACAGCAAGGGCACCGAGGCCCTGGGCTCACGGTGATCCCCGGGTGCCAGGGGCCTGAAGAGCTGGAACCCAGACCGAGTCCTGTCAGAGCCTCCTCGGACACCGCAAAATCCCTCCTGAATATTCCATGATTGTTATATTTTGTTTGGGTTGTTCACTTTTTCTCTTTTGCAGTGCTGAGGATCTGACCCACGGCCTGGTGCACACCACACAAACACCCCTCGTAATTACTCTGAAGGATGGCGTGGAGCAAGCCATTCACAAATGTGACACAGGCCCTAGAAAAGGACCTGAACTGAAATGGTCCCAGTCCAGCAGCACCGTCCCCACTCTCAGTCTCCCTGTCCCACATCCCCTGAAGGAGCTTCCCAGCCTGGCCCCCTCCCCGGTCCCTCCCTACACATTTGCCACCATGACTGCCTGCCTCCTGGGCCAGACTACACTCAGTCAAAGCCAGCACTACATCCCCAGTTCCCTGCGTATAGTAGGTACTCAATAAATGTCTCTGGATGAATACATATGTGAAAGCAATGTGCTCCTTTTCCCTTACCAATCGTCTCTAATTCAACCATGGTCTCCTGTTTCTTTCTAATTCCAAGTTTCCTTTACTAACACACTTGTCCTCTTTCTACTCTCAGTTCCTGAGAGCTTGGGAGAGGGAGGCACCCTGGCCACTGAGAGGTGGGCCAACAGACGCCCAGGGCTGTGGGTGGAGCCCACCCAGGTGCCTCCAGGGCTCAGGCCTTGACCTCATCTTCAGCCACTGTCCTTTATGGGGGTGCCTAGCCCCAAACTGCTTCCTCCTCAGGGCTGTGCCCTCCCTGACTACCACCCAGTACTGGCCAGGGTGTATAGGCAGGCCTACCCCCACTCCGGGCAGCACTGCAAGGCCTCCCACTTGGGGTGACTCGGGCGCTGGCCTCCTGTGCACTGACCCCCACAGCATGATTCATGGAGCACCTGCTGGCTTGACTTCACACAGCTCTCTTGGTCAGAACTGATGTGGAGCACCTGACTGTCGACAGAAAGAATCACCTACACCCCCTCCAGCAACCCTATGGCCAGGTGGGGACCAGACCCCAGGACCCTGGGACCCCTGGAGCCCTGGAGCCCTGGCTTGCAGGCTTTTGTTAGAACATTTAAGCTGCTACATACCAGATCTGGATGCTGGGGATTCGGCCAGATGTGCAGTAGATGGCTAGACTCACACTCACACACACACACACACACACACACACACACACACACACACACACACACCCCAGTCAGGAGCATAGGAAAATGGTAGCGCCCTGTGGGTAGGAAAGCTGAGAACTAGGAAAGTGGAGAAGAGTGCCTTGCAGAGGAGGAAGAAGAGGGGGTTCCACCACACCAGCTGCCGGGCTCCAGGGGGAAGAGGGTGAGGGCTCCCCAACCCCACACACCAGTGAGTGCTGGGGCCCCACTGGGTGGCTAAGGGCCGGCCCTCTGCTCCAGGACAGCAGGATGTGTCCCTGGCATTCATCAAAACGTTCTTGGCCAACAGGCTCGACGCCTTCAAAGGCACAAATAGACCATGAAGAACCCCAGTTGGCTCTCAGCTGCCCTGTGGGACAATCTGCAGACACCAAGGCCAAGAAAGACATCTACGTTTCAGACATCTGCGTTTGTGATATCGGAACAGGCGTATACTCAGAAACCACGTCACCCTGTGCCTCCTCCCAGTGTGCCCTTGGAGCCACAAGGACACTGAGCAGATGCCCTGTGGTGTCACCATCCACGCCAAGACCCTGGGGACAATCTGTGTACTTCTAGGCACCAATGAGGGGCTGTACTCGATAACAATAATTCTAAGTGAAAACATCACATAAAGTGATACAAGTACTGCAGGGGTAATGTGAGATTATTTACTTCAAGGAGAGAGAAAAAAACCCTACTATATATTGTAAATGCATGCTAATAAAAATCTAAAGAAGAACTAGGAGGGAAAAAAATGGCAAAGTACTAACAGGAGAGATAAACGTGATTTTTCCTTTTTAAAAAATATTTTAGTATTTCTCATGTTTTCTACAATAAGCAAATACTTCTTTTATACTTAGAAATAAAGCCTGCAGGGCCAAAGTGATAGCTCAGCAGTCTGAGCACCAGCCTGGCAAGTGTGAGGACCCAGGTTAAATCCCGGGTACCATGTGCTGTGCCGGCTCCACCCTGGGCACACAAAGCTGGCCACTGAGACCAGCCTGGGGGCACATGTCTGTAATCCCAGCTCTGGGGAAGCTGAAACCAGAGGATCACTACAAGTCCAAATTATGTAGTAAGACCCTGAACCAAATACATAAGTGAAAGAAAGAAAGAAAGAAAGAAAGAAAGAAAGAAAGAAAGAAAGAAAGAAAGAAAGAAAGGAAGGAAGGAAGGAAGGAAGGGAGGAGGAAGGAGAAGAAGGAGGAGGAGAAGAAGAGGAAGAAGAAGAGGAAGACGAAGAGGAAGACGAAGACAAAGACAAAGACAAAGGGAAGGAAGGAAGGAAGGAAGGAAGGAAGGAAGGAAGGAAGGAAGGAAGGAAGGAGAAAAAGAAAGAAATCAAGCAAGGAGATACTAAAGAGATGACACCTGCGGGGTGCTCTCAGCTAGCCACAACCCATGTTTGAAGAGAGCAAGTGAGAATGTTCTGGAACTAATCCACTTTATATCAACATGGTGGTCTGAGAATCCCTCAGGTGCATCTAAAGCCCCTCAAAGGCCACAATGTCCACAGACAACAGGGTCCTTGTGCCCAGCTCCCACACAGATGGCAGTGGTCTCGTCAAGCTTTGGGCTAGATGCACATTTGGGAACATGAAAGTCATGAGCCATTTTACTTTGGCCAGGCATAAACCACTTGGTCTGTTCTTGAGGGTCTCTCCTGAACCCCTTCTCCAGACTAATGGGAAAACAGTAGAAATCTTCCTTATTCAGAAATGATAGCCCGGTAACACTTAGTACCAAAAGGCCTCCCTCATTAAATCCCACATCTTGGCTTCCCCCATTGGAGAGTTGGGAGTGAAAGGGACAACAGCTCAGTACCAGACCAGGTGACGCTGGGGCACAAAGAGAACACAGATGTGTGGAAGACCAATTTCTCTTGTATTGGCTAAACCCCCACCTTCTCTATAAGAGAGTGAAATGGCAGGCTTCAGCCTCCTGCCTTCCCTGCCTTCCTCTCATCCTGGCAGCAGAGAGGCTGGGGAGGGAGCTTCGGGACCCCAGAAGCATCTCCACTGGTCACGCAGTGATCCATAAAACACTTGCAGGACATGAAATGCTCCTTCAACCTCTGGCTGGATTCCGAGAGCAACTCCAAAGCATGAGGCGGTGTGTCTTACGGAACAATGTAACGTGCTGTGGTCTGTGCAGGAGCCACACGAAAGTGGGACTCACTGCCTAGAAACAGTGTTAGATGATAATTACTAATATGTATTAATTGTACAAATTAAGTGAGTTTGACTGGACATTTATAAGACACCTATGGTTAGATAGATTAGATAGATAGATAGATAGATAGATAGATAGATAGATAGATAGATAGATTTGATTTTATCCACATCCTCTTGCCCTCCTCTCTTCCCAATGACTTCCTTTTGACTCCTTTCCCTTCCCTAATAATTCCTCTTCTACATTCAGGTGGCCTTTTCTTTCTAATTTCCACAGATGAGAGAAAACGTGTGGTATTTGTCATTGTGTCTGGCTTATTCATTTAACACGATGATCTCCGATCCAGTCCATTTTCCTGAAAATGATCTGACTTCATTCTTCTTGGCTGAATAATACTCCATTGTATATGAACACTACATTTTCTTTATCCATTTATTTGCTGATAGGTGCCTAGGCTGGTTCCATGACTTGGCTGCGGTAAACAGTGCCAGAGTAAGCATGGGTATGCAGGCACCTCTGTGCACGGACTTCATTTCTTTTGGGTATACACCTAGAGGTGGTGTGGGTGGCTCACAGAGTACTTCTATATTTCATTTTTTGAGAAACTTTCACACTGACTTCCACAGTGACTCTTCTATCCCCACTAACAATGCGTGGTCATTCATTCTCCCCTCCCCATCTTGGCCAACATTTAATATTATTTGGTGTTTGGTTCTGTTCCTGAAAAACTCAGTTCCTGGACAGAAGCATCCACCAAGATTTTACTTCTGTTATGAACTTCACAGCAGGTGATGAATACAACACCAGCCATCTTCCCTGCAAAGACATGAGCATGGCCGTGTTCCCCAGAATCGTGAAATGAATTAGATTCGTGAACTGAGGTACCACTGGGTGTAATAATAGCCATTCCGATTGAATTGAGGGTGAATCTAAGTGAAGCTTTGACTTGCATTTCCCTGATGGCTAAAGATAGTTTTACACATTATTGGCTATTTGTACTTTTTCTTTTGAGAAGTGTCTTCAGATCATTTCCCCATGTGTGGATCAGACTGTTTGTTCTTTAGTTGTTCAATGTTTTGAGTTCCTTATATATTCTGGATACTAATTCTCTGACAGATAAATAGCTGGCAAAGCTTCTCTCCCACTGCATCATTTCATGAAGCAAATAGTTGTTCTTCAGTTGAGTTGTAATCCAGAAAAATAAGCACTTCCTCGATGATATCTGAGTCTCTGACTTCAAAAGACACTAATGCACTGGTATGTAGTGGGGACAATAGTGACATATGTATTCTGTTACAAATTCTTGTATCTCATCTTGTCATGAAGCCAGGATTTACCACTCTGTCAAATTAGAGAGTGAGAGTGTTTCCATTTATAGACATTATTTTCTCTTTGCAGTAATGGGGGCTTTCACACCAAGCTTTATCGCTAGCCTCTTTTTTAATGCTTTTATTCTGAGTCAGGGTCTCCGAGTCACTAAGTTACCCAGGCTGGGCTCAAACTCATGATCCTCCTGTCTCAGCCTCTCCAGTGTGCTAGGATTACAGGAGTTGCATCACCATATTTTGATTCTTCAAGGCTTACTGCTTTTAACTTTTAACAGGGTGCAGTTAATGTGATGCTGTAGATCTCTTCCATACACAAGGAAGCTTTGTAAAGTTTCATTTATAAATCTCCTATGCTGAGAAGCTGCTTTGATATAGGAAGAGTATTGTTGAAAGAAATATTGTTTTTCCAAGAACTAAAGCTTCCTATATTGATCAAAATGACTGTAACCTCCGTGGAGGGCTCAGGTCTCCCATCTGCAACATGGCACATGGATGCAAAACAAAGATAGAGAGAGCAAGTTCTGCAGTTAAACATCACTGGATTGATCCATATTCTCTGTTTTAAAGAAGGCCGTGAGTTCAAAAGCTCATGACTTTTATTGGTATCAATCAAGTAGGTGGGTATGCCTCCCAGTAGAGTTTTAGGGAAAAGAAACTTTGCTGGCATTGGCTGTAATGAGAAACAGAGCAATTTTGTACTAGGTACAAAAACCTCCAACTACAGTACAAAGGGGTAGATTGATGCGTGCAAGGCTGGCACCTTTACTACCAGGAAGATATAATTATTTTTGAGTGCCATGGCTTTAGCTGAGGTGTTATCTCATGTCTTAGCCCTAGAATCTTGCTCTTGCTTGAGCCTTTATTACAGCCATCAACGTAGGGGTAGGGTGAATTCTCGCTCATATACTGCATTTTCTCACTCATGTATTGTAATGAGATACAGTGGCATCTTGACCCAACTCCATCACATTCTTTTTTTTTTTTTGGTGAAACTGGGGATTGAACTCAGACCCTTGCACTTGCCAGGGAAGTGCTTATTCTTCTGAGCCATCTCCCCAGCCCCCATCACATTCTTTTAGCCAATTTAAGAGACATCTGCTCATTTTAGTCATCTTTGCATATCTCAGTGAATAGGGCTGAAGTAAAGGTCAGGGCAAGACAGAAGCCAGGGGCTTCATCTCTCAGGAGAGCACAACTTGGTGGCCTTCTACAAAGATGATTCTGAAAGTTTTTATTTTAAATGTTGTTACCATTAATTATTACTCAGTAAAAATCATGATTTATAAAAAAAAATTAACATTCCTATTGGAAAAAAATAAACAGAATGGGGGGCCCTCAGACAGGCTTTGGCCACTTCGAAGTAGGCCTCCTAGAGAGGAGGGAGGGAAGAACTGCTCCCCAACTGGCACGTTTCTGGTTATCTGTCTGTCGTGTGGAGTGCTGTCCAGTACTTAAAGAATCCTGGTCATTATTTCTGTCTCCAACCAAAGGACACGGAGACTCAGAGAAGATGACTTGCTCAAGGCTGTGCAGCTGGTGAATAGTGAGGTCAGATTCAAACCTTGACTCCACAATGAGAGAAGCAGAGAGACAGAAAGAGACAAACAGAAAGAGACAGACAGAAACAGAATGAGAGAGACAGAGGGAGGAGAGAGATACTCAGAAGGTTTAGGTGGGCTCCTAAAGTATCTTATTGCTGTTGTAACAAGTTACCAAAAATTTATTATTTTAGGGGCTGGGGAGATGGCTCAGTGGAATAAGCACTTCCCTGGTAAGTGCAAGGTCCTGAGTTCAATCCCAGTTCAAAAAAAAAAAAAAATTTTATATATACATACATATA